>RJWM01040766.1:0-15270 GCA_004363535.1 Dasyprocta punctata
CCAAAGTTTATGCTGCTGCTATTACTAAACTATTATTACTATTTATAATGACTAAAATACAAGATTCTATCTTGTGGCAAATTTTGATGCAATACAGTATTTTTGGTTATAGGCATTATGCTGTTTAATGCTTTTCTAGAAATTATCTAACCTTTCAAAACTCTAACTTTGCACCCTTTAACCAATACTTCCCTAAGCCCTCAGCTTAATTTGAGCATTGATGATCTAACAATTTTAAGCATCATGTTTAGGATTCCTATGCAAAATACATGATATTCAGTAAAGTTTGTATTTTAGATAAAGCAATGGATTTTGTAAGTATAAGTATGGGCAAAAGATTGCATGGAATATGTTTACACTGAAAGTTGTCTATTGTTTGTCTGAAATTTCACTCCAATACTATTTTTATTTGCTAAATATGGCAATTTTTGTCAGGCTAAAGGAAGCAATGGTTAATTTCAAACTGATGACCATGTCTGAGCAAGATACATCACTCCATGCAGCACTAGAAGCTTGGAGAAAGCAGTGTAGAAGCACATACAACCACGGACCTGAGCGCTGAATGACAGTGTTTTGTATTTCTCAGTGTTTCAGGGATTATCTATGCTATTTGGCTTGAAGAAAAAAATGTAATTTTGTAACCTACAAAAAATTTGGAACCAAGTAATCTAGACTCTTGCAAGTGTTTTGGAGGCCATACATGACTGACCTGCAAAAGTTCAAATGCAATACCTGGGCTTATTGAAGAAACTAGATCAAGTGACAAGGTTCGGGCTCAAATGCAGGCCAGTGTGATTACAGAATCCTTCCTGAAGATCTCTAGGGGTGACACCTCAGAACCTTGAGACTCAGCAACCACATGAGACGTGGAAAATGAGGCCAGCTCATGCGATGCTTTCTGAAAAATGGAGGACTAGCAACTTTAGGATGGATTTGATTATGTGTTTGCAAAATAGTTACTTTATGACTTTTAATATATCTAATTCTTCTAAATAACAGAGGGAAACTAGGGAGACACTTGTTGAAGTATCAAAAACACAAAAATGTTAACTAAAAACTTTTGGTGGAAAGCACTTATAACACTGAACTTGGCCATTGGAGGTTACTCGTCAAGTAGTATGGTACAAGAATCACTGCTACTAACAAGTTAGTAACAATCAGTTAGATTCTTTAAAGAATAATATTCATTTGACAGTAGCAGAAGGTTGCAATGGCAATAGTTTCATCTTAGTAAAGTATGCGTGTGTTCAAAGGGCTTAAGGCAAGTGGAAATGTATAAAGTCACAAAGGGAAACACTGATATAAGCTGCTGGCATGCAGACTTCTTTGGTTTTGAAGGTCCAGGCAGGAGTGGCATCACTGTTGGTGGAGGGATGGTTGCTGGGCAAGTATTTTGTGCTGCTGTTTGAATTGTTGCAGTCTTGAAGAATGCTGAAGATACAGTTTGACACAGAAACTTGTGCCTATGTGGGAGGACTGCGCAGTGTGGGCGGATATAGAATGAGAAGGTGTCTCTGGTGGGCTTGGAGGTCCTCGAAGCAGTGCTTATCTCAGACAGACAGGCAGATGCCTTCTCCTTTCACTGTTTCTCGGCTCCAATTTTGTCTGGGTCAGACAGACATGATTTCATTTAGGTAGCAGTAACTCTCACAATACTCCTAAAATTTAGCACATTAGCACAAATAGCAAACAGGTCTCTGAAAGAAAAATAGGCTGATTTCTTGAAAGGCTTATTTGGGTAGCCACAGTATTCCTGCAAAGCAATGATGGCTATCTTAACAGGAGTTTCTCTGACAGATAATTTTGGGCTGGAGGCTTAGACAACAAACATGTATTTCTCAGAGCTCTAGAGGTCCCAAAACCAAGGTGTTGCAGATACAGTGTGGGGGGAGGGCTGGCTTGCTGGTTTGCAGGTGGTGCCTTCCCCCGACTGCGCCTTCCCCTGGCCGGGAGCAGGGCGCGATCACCGCTCTGGAGTCTTCTCAAGGCACCAATCCCGTCCTCCCTCACTGGGCCTTCCCTTCCTTACCTACCTACCACCCTGAAGCCTCCGCTCCTGATGTCACACACCGAAGGTTTAGATTTCAGCACAGGAGTTTTAAAAGGATGTAAACCATGCGACTCACAGTAGTGGTTAAAAACATCTTTTATGTCCAAAGGACAATAGGGTCTTCAAACACAAGAGAAAAAAATAGTGAAAAATAGGTAAAATGAGGACCCACTAAAGTTTAGATCCACTAACATCTGCATCCTACAAATGATCACACAGATAAGGGAAAAATCTAGATTAAAAAAGGCTTTACCAAAATTGAGGGGAAAGGCTGAATTAGAACAAGCAGTAACTTTCCTTTTGAGTTTTTAATGCTCTGCACTATGTTACAAGTATGGTCAGCGGGAAAAGAGTGACTGTATAGCAGTGGCCACAGCGCCTGTGCTCTCTGTCAGCAGGGCCAGCCTTGAACACCCAGGAGCCCTCGGGAGAATGGGCCTCTTCTGGGCGGAAGCACGTTCCTATATCCAGTGAGCGTCCTTCCGAGATGGCTCATGCGGGAGCCAGGGAAGATCAGATGGACTGGAGACTCCTGCCTCATTCACAAGAGCCAGCCTGGTTCTGATGACACCCAAGCCAGGGTGGTCCTTCAAGTAACAAAGAGTAGAACCCCTTAGTGCCTGTCGGGGACCCCAGCAACCAATTTCATCACAGAAACACCCAATATCCACTCATGCGCTGATTTCATAGACCTCCTCGGCACCAAACAGCAATGGACAGAGTGGGGCTTGAACTTGCCTCCATGGAGTGTGCGATTATGAAGGAAGATACTTATTAGTACAGAACAACAAAGAAGTGATGCAGGTTTAAAAATGTGGCTAGGGAGGAGAAACAGTTGGGTTCTGGGTTTCAGAGTAAGCAAAGTGGAATATGTTAGCATATGGGGGTCAAGGAGGACGTCCTGAGGGGATGCAAGAGAGAGAAGTTGTTTGTGGAAAGCTCTAGTTCCACCCCAGTATTTATGTGCTTTCAGAATTTTTTGCCTCCTTCATTGAATCTAACATTTTTGTTTTTGATGAAAAGCAGGTAGAATTCAAATATGTGATGAAGTTCAAGGTTCACATCCATGAGAACTGCCAGTTCCCAGTATGCAGCTAGCCACTCATTCATTATCATTACCATTTCACAGAGCTTTTGTCTGCAGTACACTCCAAGTATCTCAATGAGGTATGTAGTATTGCACTTAAGTTTTTGCAAGGAGAGGAGGAATTTTAAATCAGAGAGATTCTAAGTTAACACCCACTTCTATGGTATAGCTAACTTTGTCTGTCTGTCTATCTCACCAAACTTCCTTCCCTCTGTCTTTCTAATGCTTGCAAGACCCCTCCAACATCATCACCTTTCCTTCTCTAAAGAACTGTCATATTTTAATGACCATGGGATATGTGTTTGTGTGTACAATGCATAATGTCATCTGAGGTTTTCCTTTTTTAAGCAAAATCAAAGAATGTTCTTCATTTTTCAGGCTCTTGTTATCTCCTCTCATTTAAAAAGACTATTTCCTTTGAACTTTGGTGATGGTCCACACTGCTAAGTAACTTCTACAGTCTTTAGTTGCTTTTGCAAGCCAAGGAAGCAGAAAATCTTTGAAGCACCCCGCCACATGCCCCACTTACCTGTGCACACCCGCACACCCTCTAGGCCACACACAGATGCATGCATCATATATACCACACACTGCACACACCACACCCATATACACCCCCCCACAAAACTACACACACACACAAGTGCCACACACATACGCATCACACACTCCACATACATGCACACACATAGCATATATGTCACATGCACACACCTCACATGCATAACACATGTGAACACACATGCATACTTACAAATAGCCTGATATACTGAACATTCTAGGACTCAAATAAAGAGAGATCTTAGGTCATGGACTGATTTTAGAACATGAAAAACCACAATTTATAGTATATTACACACAGTGAAAGAAAGATGTTTTTCTTAAAAATATCTTCCTTCCAACTAACTAAAATGATTCATTTTATTTTTATATCACTTATAAGGTCAGTAGAGCAAATATCTTTGTCTCACACATGGGGAAGCTTCTGCTTGTCCTGGGTCTGGTGGGATCTGTGTTTCTATTCTGGTGATGGCTCCACAAGCGTCTACCATCTCCCTTGGAGTTATACTTAGTATTTGTGGAGACTCGTGTGTCCTCAATTCTACATACATCTAGAAATCTAGGTCAAGAAAACTTAAAAGGTGATATCATTTGATAAATGTCCCCCAAAGACCTAAATGTCTAAGGCTTAGAGGCCAGCTTTGCACTATTAGGATACCCTGGTTTCTTCCATTTTTTTTTTCTGTGTTTTGCTCCCTGGCTCATCAGGAAAGGGTCAGTTTTGCTCCTCCGTACATTCTCCTCTTGATGTGCTGTCTTTCCACAGGACTGAGTGCAATATGGCCATCCAACCATGGACTGGACCCTACCAGACTATGAGGCATCAAGAGCCTTTGCTCTTTATAAGCTGGTCATGCCAGGTGTTTTTTATAGTGATGGAAAGCTGACTCACACAGTATGTCATTTATTATCTTTAAAATTTATAAACTTATTATGACTTATCAAACTCCAGGCTTCTTTCAAGTGTGTCACAAATCTAATGATGTCAAAGTTTAGCTATCATCAGTCTAAGGACTTCAAATGTAATTCTTCTCCTGAGACCTTCCAAAAGCCATTGAAGAAGTATTTGAAAAGGGAAGGAATTAGAGGTAATTTGTGGATTTCTACACAGGAATATTTTCTCACTTTTCCACCTTGTGATGTTCTGCCTGAATGCACCCTTGATTTGATGGAACTGCTGTGTCATGTTGATGAACATCTGGTTTTCTCTCTTTCTGTCTCTGAATTAGTGGCTTATGATTATTTTGGTCTTGTGAAGACACAATCTCAGATAGTGATGACATACACAAACCATTTGCCTGAATTCAGTAAAAAAAAAAAAAAAAGGAAAAAAAAAGATGAGCAAATAGAATAATTGAGTTCCATCAATCATTTATTTTTATTTATAAGATCACAGAGAGCTACTTTGACTATATATTTTTTAGACAGTCATTTCTTTTTAAAGACTGGTGATTTATTTATAGAGGCAGAGCCCTGGGTCCCAATCTTCTTCCCCACAAAATGTGTTTGTCCTGAAAGAGCTTAATTTCTAGCATGGCCGAATTACTAAATGCTTCAACTAAACATTTTCCTGAGGGTTTATCTCCTACAGAAAGCATTCTGTTTCCTTAATGCTGGGATGTGTTTTTAATGAAGTATTATAAACAGTTTACTTTGTAACTTAAAAGTGACTTACCCTGGTTTCAGAAGGGTTTGCAGCTGGAGTTGGTTATTGGCTGGGACTGCTGAGGCCAGAGGTCACTTACTGGGCAGATGCTGACGGCAAAGTTTAGGCCTCCATTTCTTGGCTGTGCATGATGAAGGCAGTAGTGGATGGTACCAGGAGCTCAGTAGTTTCTCCACCCAGTGAAGCCTTTCTCTCACATCTTACTGTGTGTGCATTTTGCTTTCATGGCCAGAATAGTATTTACTCATGGGGCCTGTCTCGGTTACTTTTCTCTTGTTTCTGGGACAAGATACCTGACACCCAAAATGAAGGAAGGAAAGGTTTATTTAGCTCACTGTTTGTGGAGGTTTCACTCTATAACCGTCTGGCTCCGAGGCAGGGTAGCATGACTGAGGGGAAACACTTTAAGGCAGCAGCCAGCAGAAGCAGCCAGAGCAAAAGGAGGCAAGGGCAAGCCTCTTCTTTTCCTTTATATTGTACACAGGCCACTTCCCCTCCAGGGAGGGTGTAGCACTCACAAAATCTCTGTGCCCTCCTCTTGCACTGGATGAGGCTATTTACAAAATAAGAACCCTGGCTTCCTGCAGAGTCTCTTAGTTAAACTTCTAAACTTCTCAAGTTGATACAATGTATCAATCATCACAGGGCCCATGAGAAAGACATTCTCAATGACAGACATTGGGGGATATTTGAAATCTAAGTGTGCCTGGAGTGTGTGGAAATTAGAAAGAGAAGACCTAAGAAGCCTGTTTCTTTTACTGTCTCTATATAAATGATTCCAAAACTAAGTAGGTTAAAGCAACAGACCTGCCCTTGGGGCAGAATCACCTGAAGGCAGATTTCCTCTTGTGCCTGGTGCCTGGTGGCTGGGGCTGATGTGGGCCAGAGAGATCACATGTGGCTGTTACAGTTTGCGTCTTCTAATGTAAAAGCTGGCTTCTGAGAACAAGAATCCTGAAAGAGATTCTGGGGGAGTAGCCTGTTGCCTTTCTGATTTAGCCTTAGAAGCCATGTAGTCTTACGTCCTTTGGTTTTATCTTTGTTTTAAAGTGGTCCAAAAGCCATCTCCCGTCTTGATGGCCCGGCAAGTTTTTTCAGGAGCAGAGGAAGCAGAAATGCAGCCCTCTAGAAGCTTGTGACAGGAGCACCCACAGGTTGGTTGGAAACACATTGGCTTCCACTTTGTCTGCCCACACCCAGGCTCCGCTGGAGTAGAAGCCCAGCGGTAACAAGGTCACTTCTAGGAGCTTGAACAAAAATGCAATTCAAAAGTGAGTTTTCTGCAACCATGCCTCTGATAAGGAACTTTTAGAGCCATTATCTAATCCAACCACTTTAGTGACACCCTGGCAAGGTAGATGTGAACCTCCCCACTTTCAGGAGGAGAAGGACCAAGTCAAAGACTGAATAAGTTTAAATGATTTTTCCAGTGCAAATGTTAGGAAATACCAAGCTAGATTCCAATTCACACCTTCAGATTCAAGTCCAGTGGGCCTTTTGTTCTATCCATGTGACGCCTGGCGAAAGAAAGACAAGAGCGGATGAACGATCAAATTGGATGCATTCTGGGAAATAAAAGATTAATGTGGGACTGAATAGGCTAGAAATATTCAGAGCTAATTCTTTTTTACCTAAACTGTTTTGCATTCAATGGTATCACATTTACAAACTTACTGCTTGTCTATTTATGAAAACTTTATTAAGAGCCTGTTATGCACCAATACAATAGAGGTATAATACAAATTATACTAATATAGCCTCTGAGGTTTTCTAAAGCCTACTGGAAGACACAGACACATAAAAGGCAATGAAGTGTGACCTTTTAAAAACGAGAGGGTCACAATGTGAGGCAAAATACTAGCTATCTTTCCACATCAAAATTCCAAGAGTGTTAGAAAGAAAAACTTGAAAATGACACAATTGAAGCACAGAAAAATGTGTAGGTATCATGATCATGAGCATTCTAGAAGTTCTGAGAAATTTCAAAAATAAATGGATAAAGAGAAAACTAAAACAAAAACAGAGAAAAGCTATCTCAAATATAAGCAGAAGCGAGTGATCTGTTCTATGGATAAATGAGTCCCAGAGGCGATTTAAGCCAGCAGTGAGTAAGTTGTGGGGCACCAGGGTTTTGCTGGGTTAGCGTCAGGGCAGTCACTTCTCTGCATTTATGACAGTGGCCCAGATGAGCACCGCTTGATTTCCTTCCTGGCTGAGCATTTAACGCTGGTACCATGTGTGCCTGGAAGAAAATCTAAAATATAATCCAAGGAAGGGAAAAGAGAAAGAAGTCCTGGGCTGTAGGAAGGTCTCCTTAATAATCACATATGGAAACGCAAAGAAGAAGGAAAAGAAAATGAAATAGCAACAGCTGACCCCAGCGTTTTCCACAGACGAAATTGATTCTGTTTTCTCCCTCAAATTAGGAATTCAGGTATTAGCTGTTCCACAAACAAAACAAAGCAACCACCGTAAAACACCCATCACACAAAGATATGTCTTTAAATTTTACACTTAAGAAGATCAGGTAACTAAAAAGTGAAGAGAATAAGATGGATATCAGATTTCTCATCATTTGTACTAGAAAATAATATAGATAACAATGAAACTATCTTCAGAGTATTGTGATAAAACACCTTGGAATGCAGAGTAGTTACATACCATACGTACATAATTTCATTCATGTGTGAGGACTAAAAAAAAAATTTTAAATAAAAGATTTATAAAACTTACTAAGACATGGAATTAAATAGTTTCTCAAAGAGATAGACAAATGTGGTTAAGAAAAGTGCTGTAAGAAATAGGATGATACGGGCTGTAACAAAGAGTGGTACACAAATTCGTATGTTAAGAATTCATAAATTGTATTCCCATATAATTTCAACCCCCAAAATTGTGGAAAGTGAGAAAAAAAAACTTGTGAAATGGCTCCACGGTTTATACCCTGCTTGGGGAGGATATGGGTATGGAAAATTCTAGGTATTAACAAAAAAATGTGTTTAAATATTTATGTCAACATTTTAAAAGCAATTATTCAAGAATAAAATAAAATGCACATTCTAACTCACTAGGAAACTTTTTTGGGAAAATCAATTAATTCAACAAAAAGAAAGACAAAGAAAAATAACCAGAAAGCATGATGAATAGAAAATAATATTCAATTTCCTAAATTCCTCCAAATGAGGCTACCACTTAAGTAATCATTTAAATGTGAGCAGATTTGCTAAAAAACAACATGATATCCTGACTATATCACCTTTATGACTTGTTTCATCCGTGTGATGCTATGTTTTCACCTGTATCTTTGTTGATTGATTAGATGAAATTTAAGTTACCAATATTAATTACTTTAAGGAAAAATGCATTCTATGAATAGATCACACTCCACTCATTCATTATCTTCATTTGTAACCACTTAAGTGTTTTGTAATTTTTCACTATTACAAGCAATAATTCAATGCACCCTTGGACCTGGTTTCATGTGCATCATAACAGTCTCCTGGGGGAGCACAGGCAATGGAATTGCAGGGTCTCAGAAGATGGGTACCTCTAATTTTAGAAAAGTTAGCTAGATGTTCTCCAAAGTGGTAAATAATTGTTTAATTTATTTATACAGTTTCATGCAAGAAAATATAAAAGTATACATAAGTGGGAAGAAATGTACACACTTGAGAATAGTCCCTATCTATAGAGAAAGAGAGAAAGAAAAGTTGGGGGGAAGTCAACAAGAAGCAAGCCCTCCCTGCGAGCCGGCACCATGAAGGGCTGCTGGGGGGAGAAGTAGACCCCAGCCCCTTCTGGCATGCAGGCAGGGAGACGAGAGGAACCAACCCTGCCCCAGCCCCACCTGCTGTAAGAGCCAGCTGATCTGGAGAAACACAGCTGCAATGATAGCTATCGAGGTAGAATGCAACTTGATGTTTACAGTGTTCAGTGTTTCACTGACTTTGTAGGCCTAAAGCTGGTGGTCTGATCATCTATTCTGAGGATGACAGTACTCAGTGTAGCATCAATGGGAGATCTCCTTCTGAAGGTGGTAGCCATTGTTAATTCCCTATTATCTTGCTTTGAAGTCCTGTATCATTTTCACTGCTTTGTTTGGTTGGGTTTTATTCTGTTTTGTCTTGTTTGATTTTATTATATCCAATGGCATGGGCAACTATTTCAAAGATAACAAGATATATTATGGTAGGCATTTGGGATTTACTATTATCTTGTTTGAAGTCCTTTATGCATTCATTGTTTTGTTTTTATTGGTTCTATTCTATTCTGTTTTGTTTGATTTTTTCCTATGTCTGAGGGTATGAATGGCTGTTTTGGGGACAACAAGAGGCATTACGGTAACCATTGTTGATTTCCTGTTATCTTGTTTTGAGGTCCTGTATCACTTACACTGTTTTGTTTTGATTGGCTTTATTCTGTTTCATTTTGCTTGGTTTTATTCTCTGTAAAATAAAAATCACCAAAAAAATTACAAAACAAAAAAGAAAAGTTGGGAACTTTGAGATAGACACAATATTTTACTTTTTTGGAGGATTTGAAAACTGACATGATAACCTTTCTGTTGATCCGGAGAGAGGATATAAGAGCTATTTTCTTGTCTTCATGTGATATATTTCTTAATGACCATACAGTGGACATGAACCTTCTACGTCTATTAATGTTAGGAAGGGGGCGGTAATAGGAAGTATCTCACATTTGAACTGACTGTTGGAGGATGAATAATTCATATGTGGTGGAAATGAAGAATGGAGAATGGCCAAGCATATGAAAGAACAGAAGATAGTGCGGAGACGTGGTGTTAGTGAGAGGTTGGCAGGAATTCAGATGCGAGGCCCAGCTTTGGGCTGGGTTGTTAGGAGTCCTGCATCTCAGGCCTGAGCTGTAGAAGGGTTTTAAGCAAAAAGATTCAGGCTTAAGAAAGAACAAAAGAAGCTATGTAAAGGATGAATTGAGATGGGGAAATACTCTAAGCCGGAAAGCTTAGGAACACACGAGAATCAAGGCTGTGATGGATGGAGGACTTCAGTAGTCACTGGCAGGATAGACGGGACCTAATGACAGGTGTACAAGGGAGGTCACTGCTGGAAACCTGCAAAGCCTTCTAGGCTAGGGCAGGGAGAATAACACCATCACAGCGAGGAATACAAAAGAGAAGTGAGGCTTTGTGTGTGGGGGAGACAATGAGTTAGATTGAAGACAGTAAGCATTTGAAACATGCATGCAACTTGGAGATGTTCAGGAAGTAATGAGCATTTTTATCAAATGCCCAGTGGGCTTACGTCACAGGCATTATTACACACTGAGCTGGGTGTAACTCATGCTGAGGTTAAATGATGTGGAGCTGGGGTCAAAGCCAGAGTCGCCTTACTTCACCAGAAAGCAGACGGCAGCACGTCTGAGTGCTTCCTAGGGCATGGCTAAGCCCACCCTCTCCTGGCATTCCTCAAGTGGCCTGCAGTCTGTCTGTCCCCTCAGAGAAAGGGTCTGTGCCGTAGCTCTGTGAAGTGCCTGCAGCTGCTCGCTGAGGCCCAGGAAAAGCCCTGGAGTCTGAGTGGGATTTTGTGGTCTGCGGTGCTACTCACCCCTCTCGGCCTCAGCGTCGGCACCGGCTATAGATTTGCTCTGAGTATGGAGCTGGGAACTCAGGGACAGCACACAGAACGGGTCCTAGCACACGGCGTGAGGCCTGGTGCAGCACGCGGACCGGGGCCTAGCTCGAGGCACAGGGCCTGGCACAGCGACTTATTCTTTATTATTGAGGAAGGTCACATGCTGGGTCTAATTACTCTGTGAACAAGGACAGCGACGTACACAGTCCAAGCAGCCACCCTCAATCCTGTGATTTTCTCCCACAAGGCCTCTCCTTTCCTTTCCCTTCCCTTTCCCTTCTTCTTCCTCTTCCCTTCTCTCCCTCTCCCTCTCCCTCTCTCTCTCTCTCTCTCTCTCTCTCTCACTTTCTTTCTTTCTTTCTTTCTTTCTTCTTTCTTTGTTCTTCCTCTGTCTTTCTTTTTGGAGCACTCAGTTATGGGGCATGTCCTTTGCACATTAGAAAACTTTACCTCACAAACACATGCGATGAAACTGTACTGGTGTTTGAGAGAGGAATGTGCTCTTGATTTATCTGAGGAATTCCTGTGGGAGGAATGCACTACATTCACTGGCACTGTGTATAATTTCATTACTGCCCTTGGATTTTCTCAAACCTTCTTCTTTCAGTACTGGAGATTGAAACCAGGGCCTTTGCACTGAGCTACATACCAGCCCTTTTTAATTTTTTAAATTTTTTTAATTTTTTTTTTTTAATTTTCAGACAGGGTCTTGCTAAATCACTGAGTTTTCCAGGTTGCGCTGAATTTGCAATCCTCTGGCCTCACCCACCAGGTGCCCCGTGGTGCGCTGTGTGAGGCCTGCCTTTCTGTCCTGCCCAGGGCCTGTCCAGAAGCTGCTGGGCATCCTGGTTCAGAGCTGCTCTCCTCGCGGCTGCTCTGGGCCCACGCTTGGAAAGCTGTGAAGCTATATAGTCCCAAGGGAGCACTTTCTTTTTAGAAGGGGACGAGCACTTTTGACACACATTTCTGTGCAGTTTCTATGAGAAGTGTAACATATATGTGTGTATGTGGTTTATAATTTCCGTGACCTGGCCGGCAGCTGGCAGTTGTCGTGGAGGTGGAGCGATGTGTCCTGATGGTGCTCCGAGGGTCCTCCCCCCAGGAGGCACCAGGACCACACAGGAGAGGAGATTACACTCCTGCCAAATTCCTCTGCTCCCCTTTCATCCTGGGGGATATCTTCTCTCTGTGCATGAACTGGGGCTGCCCCGCTGCCGGGGCCCAGTGATAACCTCGGCTTTGTGTCTCTGGTTATGGGAGTTGGCTTTCTTCTTAGTTCTACTCAGCAAGGCCCAGCGCTTGCCCAGGAGAAAATGCTAAATGTTTAATTAACTATCACACATTTTCCTGTTCACCGATAAAAGAGACAAGAATCACCTCTTTCCCCGTATACATAACTATAGGAAACTGAAGAGAAAGCATTCCTCTTTCTTTCTATCCTATTTATATCAGAAAGCTTAGATTACCAAAGAAATACTCAGGTGAAATTACTATTTCTTGGATTGAGTGGTACAGAAATTACTGACAGTCTAAACGAATATTATTATTTAATTCCTGAATGTTTTAAAGTTTTTTCCCAATTCTCTGAATATGATAGCTTCAAAATTACATAAAGAAGGGTAATCCAGATAGCACTAATATTTCTGTGCTCATACACCCAAAAGTGGTTTTATTTGAGAATCGGCCAGTTAAATTCATGGCTCCTCTGCATCCTGACATTGCCCTGACACTGTTCTGGGCTCCTTGGTTTCCTTCTCCTGCATCTGCCCTCATTTCTACTTTCTGTTGTCTTCATCGCCCTTATCCACTCCTGGGGCCTCTCACGGGATCACATACAGCTGACCTGCACATGCCCACCCTTTGATAATTCATGGCTTTGCAGCACAGTTAGAAATCCAAAAATCTTATGACTTCTGTTGTGGCTGATACATTGTGCCAATCTGAGAAGTCTAGAAGCTTAACTGACTCAGCAGTTTCACATCCTAGGGTATAGAGGACAGGCCTCCACCTCTAGGGTACTGTTCATTGTTTCAACTTCAGAAGTTTGGAAGTTTAACTAAGTGACTCAGCAGGGGGCCTGGATCCTCACTTTGCAAACATCCTCATCCTGTGCAAGAGGAGGGCAGGGAGGTGGTGTGAGTGCTACATCTGTCCTAGAGGTTGGGGTAAACTGCTTACAATATAAGGGAGGAAAATAGACTCGTTTTCCCCCTTTTTTGCTCTTGTTGCTTTTGCTGTCTTTTCCCACCTTAAAGTGTTGCCCCGTGCCATGCCACCCTACCTTGGAGCCAGCTAATTATGGACTGAAACCTCCACACGCTGTGAACTAAATAAACCTTTCTTCTTTTCATTTTGGGCATCAGGTATTTTGTCTCAGCAATGAGAGAAAAGTAACCAAGATGACATCTATATTTTCAGATAGACATTTTCAAGAACTTCAATTTTAAAACCAGTGGCAAGTAAGTATCTTGAAAAATTATGAATTGTCATAGGTCACAATTCGGGCATTTCCTATACTCAGCAAATGCATTCAGCAAGCATCTAAGTAGAAACTTGGCCCCAAAAGTGTGTGGGGAGGGGTGATGCAGTGGGGTCGCTCCACCCTGAATGGAGTGTGCTGTCTAAAAGGGAGGCGATGAGCTGCCCTCGTGCTGTGGCCACAGGTCAGCTGCCAGGAGAGGGTGCAACAGCCACCCCCAGGGTCTGAGAGGGACGCTGGGGGTGCCCTTGAGGACAGTGCCCAAGGCTGAGCGCTGAAGGGTGCCTGCAGCTCATGGCTCAGGTTCAGGGCGATGGAGGAGGGGAGCAGGCCAGGATTTGGGAGTGGAGGGTGCACGGCCCATCCAGGACCTAAAGCCAGGCATTGTGGGAAGTGTGCTCAGAACTGGGTGGAGTCCCAGGAAACAGATTTCTTGTCGGTTAGGTATTTGGTGCTGGGTCCGGGATGTAGGGTGCGGAGCACATCTTTACCACTGAGCTGTACCCCAGCCTCATGGGAAAGCTATCTCTAAAATTCAGTGCATGCATTCATCTTGGAGAATTGGTACATATAGATATCTGGATCATTTTTATTCCCCTCCCAGCCCTTCTCTTCTCCACAGACTCCAGCTCCCTGTTTCGTACCATCTCTCCTTAATTGTGCTCTTTGAATTATTTATATCTCGGGTCTCTCATATCAGAGATACTATGCAACATTTAGCAGTCTGTGTTTGATGTATTCTGTAACTAATTATGTTCTCAAAACCTATCCATTTTCCTACAAATGACTCAGATTTGTTCTTTTTGGGGGTGAGAAATACATACATGCATGTGCATCAGATTTTCTTTGTCCATGCATCTGTTGACGGGCACCTAGATTACTTTCATAATTCAGCTGTTCTGAGTTGCACTGCTATAAACATGGCTATGCATGGATCACTGTAATGTGATGACTTTCACTCTTGTGGGAAGACACCAGAAGCGATATACCTGGGTCAAATGGAATTTCTATTTTTGAACATCATATGAGGAATGAGAAGAAATCTGTCCCTGGGCCTCATTAGCTCTCTGCTTTGGGGCCTCACTTACTAGATGAAAGAATATCTTCGGGGTGTATCCTTTCTGGGTCACTTGGTCCTGTCCCTGGGGAGCCCTGCGGAAGGACAGGGAAGCTGTCACCAGAGTAGACAGATCTGTGTCCGAGCCCGAAAGCACGCCACACACTCAGCACTCACACCCTCCGATGCCCACGGGCGGCTCTAGTTCCCGGAGTTTGGTTCTAAGTAAGCAAGTGCCTGGGTCTCTCCCAGTCTGTCCCATGGTAGTGGCCAACTCAGATCCTGGGCTGGAGTCTCGCAGGAGCACAGTCTTGCTGCGGCTCCATTTTTTTGTTTTAATTTTTATTGCATATATTTAAGGTATATACATATGATGTTGAAATGTGCTTTGCAGAGTGACACTGTACTGTAGCCCAGCGAATGAACATATGTATTATTTGATCACATATTTCCTCTCATTTTCGTGGTGAGGGCCCCTAAAGTGTACTTTATTAGCATATTTTCAGTAGAATATAGTATTATAATTAACCTTGAATAACAGCAATCATGAATGCCAAAATCCCTTACCAACCTTTTTTTTTTTTTGGTAAAGAAAAAGTAATTTTTATTTATTGAAAACAAAAAATATGAAACATGAATACGAAGTGTTTTTAAAATTTATTATTAACTCTCTGGTCAAAGATCAATATCCAGAATATATCAGGAAGTAAAAATCGACAACAACAACGAAAACCTCCAAGTAATAGAATTAAAAATGG
>RJWM01040767.1:0-15300 GCA_004363535.1 Dasyprocta punctata
CTTCCAACTTTTGGACCAATCAGCTACTGGTTTCTCTGGCTCTCTAGCTTATAGTGAATCACTGTGGGACTATCTAGCCTCTGATCATATGAACCAATCCAGTAAGTCCCCTTTTATATTACATGTATAATTCAACTGATTCTGTTCCTCTAGAGAGCATGAATTAATAACAAATGCCAATGCCTGGGCTGAATAATGAAATATTTATATTTTTATTAATTCTACTTAATGTGAATATTAAACATTTTGCTATAAAAATTATTATTGTGCTTAAGAGATGCTGTTGGAGGGAACACTTGGTAATACAGAGTTAGTTATTATTGCTATTTTTGTATTAGAAATGAAGAAAATGAAACACAGGCTAAATAATTTATCCCTTGCCATGCTGCATGCTAGTCATAGTGCCAAAATTTGAACTCAAGACTGTGTCTTCATTTATGTTCTTAATCTTATGCCCTAGCCTATGTCTGTCAGTTGACTGTGCTAGACCTTACTGTCCTGGAATGTCTTTATTTCATCAAATTAGGATAGAGACCAACATTTGTGCATTTTCTGTTCCTCAGAATTATGATGCATGGGCTGGCCACCTATTTTCTTTTCAGATAAATTATACTATACATCCAAACCTATTTTTTTTACTAGCTGTTTTCATAGAGACAGAATTTTATCCAGGAGTCTAAAATATTTATAACTTAGTCCTTTAAGGAAAAGTGTGTTGATTCTGCCTTTGCTCATTGCACTTTTTTATTTAGAATGGTGTTATTTAGGATGAAAAATATATGGCAAAATTTGAAACTCTGGGCAAAAATGTCTACCTATAGGAGACAAGATGAATGTAAATCTTATTTATGTATTATATCATAATTAACCCATTTTCAAGGCCATCTTTTTTTGTTTTTTGTTTTTTTGTTGGCTTTTCTGGTGAATTTAGGTGTTTCAACATAAGATAACAGGGATGGTGCAGGAGCATCAGTACCAGGGAGTCCCCTGATGGCATTGTGGGTGCAGGAGATCTTTAGGAAGTCTGAATTTCTACACCTCTGCAAAGCTGGTATAATGTTAACTGGCTAGTGTTCTCAGGTACACCAAACATGTATACAAACTGAGTCCTGTGCCTCAGTTGCCTGTAAAAGAATCACATGAAGGTTCCTTAAAAGAGTCTCCATGACTTTTCTTCTATCTTTGCAAGACCTGTAGTTTTTTCATTTTCTTTTTTTAAAAATTTTATTCTAAAGAGAATAAAACCAAACCAAACAAAACACAATAAAACAAATCAGAACAGAACAATGCAAATGATACAGGACTTCAAAACAAGACAATAGGAGATCAACAATAGCTACCATAATGTCCCTTGTTTTCTTTAAAATAGCTGTCCGTACCTCACACACAATAAAATCAAACAAAACAAAACAGAATAAAACTAATCAAAACAAAAGAATGAAAGCATTATAGGACTTCAAAGCAAAATCATAGGAAATCAACAATGGCTACCATAATGTCACTTGTTTTCTTCAAAATAGCTATCAATACCATCACACACAATATCAAACAAAACAAAACAGAACAAAACCAATAAAAACAAAATAATGAAAGCATTATAGGCCTTCAAAACAAGATAATAGGAGATCAGCAATGGGTACCATAATACATTCCATTATCTTCAGAATAGCTGCCGATACCATCAGACACAGCAAAATCTAACAAAACAAGACAGAACAAAACCAAAACTAACAAAATTATGAAAATTCTATAAGAATTCAAAACAAGATAATAGGAAATTAACAGTGGTTACTACTTTCCCTTTTTAGGCAGTTCTTTCCCTATCACTTTCATAATATCTGTTGTGCTTTTTGGATGCCACTAACTCCTTCAGTTTTTTATGCTAGTGAGTTAACTCAGTGTTCACTTGTATGAATCCAAACCATTTCACCCATGAGTTTGATCTCCAGTTGCATCCATTTACCTACAAGAGTCTTGAGATTATCTTACTTACAGCTGGGTAACTGGGTATGAAAATACCATATTTTTCTTATCCATTCTGTGGTTGATGAGTAAGTTACCCTTGCTTTTTTCCTGGTCTCCTGTCATGTGGAACAGTTGTTTTCTCTCCTCTGATTTTCAGTCTACCAATTTTCTTTCAAGTTAAATGTGTTTCTTGTATACAGTATATTGATGGATCTTGTTTCTTGATCCTCTTTCCCTATGTTTCTTTTTATTGCTGAATTGGGGCCATCTACATTAATGGTCACAACCAGCATACATTGGTTTGTCTCTGCCATGCTGTCCTCCTGCTGTTGGTCCTCCACTTTTCCCTTCATTCAGTTGCCTGTCCTGTTTGGTGATCCTCTTCTGCTGCTGTTCCTGGAACCATGGTCATCTTTATCTCTCTCTAGAATATCCTTCAGCACTCTCTAGGGTTTGTTTGGTGGTCATGAATTCCTTCAGTTGTTCTTTATGATGGAAGTATCTTATTTTTCCATCAATTTTGAAAGATAGTTTTGCAGGGTACATCAGTCTGGGTTGGAAGTTGTTTTTTTTCAGGATTTGAAACACTTGACTCCAAGCTCTTCTTTACTTGATGGTTTGTGTTGACAAGTCTGCCATGATTCTGATGGATTTTCCTTTATAGGTGATCTGTTTCTTTTCTCTAACAGCTTTTAATATTCTGTTCTTGTGCTGAATTTCTGGGATCTTGATTATTATATGTCTGGGTGTAGATTTACTTTAGGTATAGCTAGTCAGAGTTCTTTATGTCTCGCTTATTTGTATGCCAGATCCTTTTCCTATGTTTGGGAAGTTTTCTGCTATTACTTCTGTACATAGCCTTTTTATTTCATTTGTGTCTATCCCTGCTTCTTCACTGATACCTGTCACTCTTAAATTATTTTTCTTCATGTCGTTGAATTGTTATTTCCTGGTTCCTTGTTATTTTTGAGATATCTTTCCTTTCACAATTGCTAGCTGCGATCCTGACTTCCAGGTCTGAAAGTCTACCTTCAGTCTCTTTCAAGTGGTTTTGCCAGCTTTTGATTGACTTTTTAATTTCCTGAATATCTCTTTGAATCTGTTTCATGCATTGTAATTCCTTTCTATATTATTCATTGAAGGTTTCCATCATTTTCCTATGCTCCTCTTTTTTTTTTAATCTATGTCTTCTTTAGATATGCTCAAAAATTCTTTCATCATGTTTGTGATTTCTTGTTTTACCTGAGACATTATTTCTGATTTGATTACTTTTACAGTCTCACGAAGTTGTTTCTTTACTTCAGTTGCTGTCCTCTGGGAGGTTTCAGGTGTGTGACTTCCGTTTTGTTGCATGACTGTATCTCCCAGACTTGTTCTGTGTGCACTGACAGTCTGAGATTGCCTTTTGCTCCTTCATCTTGACATTTTCCTGGGTCCCTCCTAACAAGCTCGTTGTGGGGTCCCAGGAATTTCCCACCTTTGCTGTCCCTCCATGGTGTAGGGGAGTGGGTCAGGTACCTGAGTTTCTCTGAATCCAGTTTCCCAGGGAGGTAGCAGGGCATGGCTCGGGCTTCTCCAGACCCATGCAGCTATACTGAGGTTTCCTTGATGGCCAGTGGTGTGTGGTGGCGTGGCTGCTTCTTCTCTCAGTCTCCGTGTCTATACCAGGACTCCCCCAGTGGCAGCAGGTACACAGGGGTGTGTTTGTCTGATTTTCCTGGTGGGCACTGGCTGCCCGAAGGAAGCGAGGCTCTCCAATGGCAGCCTGCAGGTCCGTGGGGTATATCTAGCTGTTTATCCTTTCCCGTGTTGCTGCTGGCAGGATGCAAGGTTTCTGATGGTGGCAGTGGACGTACAGGGGCAGGACTGACTGTGTCTCTCTGCCCGTGCTGGCTCCCCTGAGTTTTTCTTTAAGGTGATTTTAAGATGGTGGAATTAACAAATCTGGCCATTTTCTTTTCGCACCCCCGACAAAAGAATAGTAAAAACATTGTATTAGATAAAATATCTGTGTATTAGTTAAGATTTTCCAGAGGAACATATCGTATATATGGGTGGGAGATCTATGAGCTATATATGGTTGTAAGAGGGGATCTGTGAATTGTCTCACAAAACTAGAGGCTGAATAGTCTGATGGTGGCCGTGTAAAGACTGGAGAACTAGGGAAACAGTGACTCCTTGGTCCAAGAAGCTGGAAGTTTTGAATCAAAAGGTATTAATCATGCACAACAAGTCCAAGACTGAAGGCTTGAAAACTCCCTGGAAAGCCACTACATATCAGCATTCAAAGGCTGAGCCTTCTGGAGTTTGATGTCCATGAGTGACAGAAAAGAAATGCACCTACTTGAGAAGAGTTGAGTGTGGACACTGATGAGCTTCCAGCAGGGCCCCAGCCCATTGGATGGTGCTGTGCACATGTAGGACACATGATGCCCAATCTCTTTGCTGACCCACATACCAGTGTTGACTGGTAACATGCACAGATACATCTAGAAGCATGCCACCAGTTCTCTAGGCAGCCATCAGTCCAGTCAAGCTGCAAACCAGAATTAGCCTCACAGTCTGTATATCGAGGGCTTGGCTGAGGCAGGACTGTCAAATAAGAAAACGCCTCACGAGGAAACCTTCAGCTGAAGCTCCCGAGGAGCCTTCAGAGTTGGGTAATCACTGTGAGGGTCAGGGCTAGGAATCTTTTGTTGGAGCAGTGGGCAGAGTGAAGAGCAGGAGGCCAGAGTGGCCATGGCTCAGCATTTTAGTACACAACACCAGAGAGGCAGACCTTCATGAGAACACAGATCTATTGACAGTAATCAATAAGGCTCAGTGTCAAGAGGCTCTAACATGCAAACAGCCCTATCATTTTTCTGCAGACTTCATTTGCCTGGAGAGAAACACTGGTTGAAGGAGGAACCTGTACCTCACACACACAGCCTCAGGTCATAAGGATCTTCTCTTGGAGCAGTGAGTGCCTGCCAGCTTGGAATTGAGCCTGGTCCTCTCCTCCATGAAAACGCTCTCATCATGAGAAGATTTTGAAAATCAGACCCCATTCCTGCACGCTCACCTCTCTCTTCATTTACATAACCAGGGGTCTGGGCTTTTAGGAAACCCAAGACATGTTCTCTTTCGTGGTTTCTCTTGCTTTCTCTATTATAGTCTCAAATGACAAAATTTTATGAAAACACTCTCAGTTTTATCTGTTGTGATTCAAAATGAGATAGAGAGCTCCCTTAAGCAACCTCCAGTCCCCAGATGGGCTGACCTCAATACAGACATTGAAATAACCTCATTTCAGCCACAAGTAGAATCAGAAATTCCAGTCTTTATGTGCTTCTTACCAAGTGATCCAATTCCTGACCAGCATAAAAAGTCTCACTTCCCTTTTTTCTCTTCGTCTCTTGTAGCCAACTTTCCTGGTGCTTCTTTCTTAATTGGATTCTCAGAGCTGTCCCAGGACTGCTCCTGTTCTTCCCTGATCCTTATGCTGGTCAAACATCAGGATCTTTTCTGCTCCCCTACTTCTCTGGCCAACCCACCAGAGTAAGTACCAGACACACGTAGCCCAACCAACTACCAGTCCTCCTGCTCTGGGAGCCCTGTCCTGTGTTCCCACAGAGAAAAGATGAGGAAATCTGGACTTGCTGCCTCATGTCTTAAAAGATGTTTGAGTGTGTACCATGTGTTTTTTTTTTTTTTTGACTCTCACTCATCTTATGAAATGATGTCTTTCTATCTCTATGTGAAGTGTGTTCCAGGTGGAGCAAACAACACACACAAAGACCCTCAAATACAAACAAGCTTAGCATCATCAGAGAGCATCCACAAAGCCAAACATAGGTAACGTAAGCGAGAGGTACACAGTAAGGGAGAAAGTGTGGAAATGGTGGAAGGACAGATCTCAAAGCCCAGGTAAAGCATTAAATGTGATGGGAGATACCTGAAATTTTAAATGTCATCTGAATTTTTTTAACCAATTTTTATTTTACCATTGTATAGTCTTTAATAGCAGAGGTAAGAGTAGAAACAGGGAGACCAGTTAGGAGCTTTCAAATTTATGTGAAAGATGGATAGGAACATCTGATAAAATAGGAGAAGTAGCTGGAATTGTTAGGACCAAAAGATTGGACACTGAGGGTGGGTAATGGGGAAAGAGAAGAACTAGTTATAACTTCTAGAATTTTAACTTGAATAGCAAGATGGATGATGATGCCATGGATTAAAATTGACTGACTAACCAGGGCAAAAGGAAGGACCATGCCTTATGGGAAATATGAAGAGTTTTGTTTGGAAAATTCTAGTAGAATTTTCACATACTACATATATGAGATGTAATTCTAGGAGTGGTCAGGGACAGAGATTGAAATTTGGGGTTTACCACATGCTAACTAAAGTCAGGGGAATGCAGCTAGGTAAAGGAAACATCCCATGGTATTCCCCTACACCATTCCAACACTTAGATCTCTAGCAAAGAAATAAGCAAGGGAGCAGGGTAGTACAAGAAGTTGACAAATCAGAAGACTGGTATCCTAGAAGACACGAAAAGGAAATATCTGAAAAACACAAAGAGAGGCCAGTAACTTGGAATCCCACTGAGGGTACTGGGTAGGTTAAGGGCAGAGAAAGGATCTATGAATTTGGCAACATGAAAACTGTTGATTGTATTTACAAGATCAATTTAAATGCAGTAATGGGGACAGTGCCTCATTATCCAGCTGGATGGAAGTTGACACCAAGTGTAGTCAATCCAAGCTTGTGGGCAAGCAGTAAATATGACTAAGTGAGACTTGTCAGGGTTACTGGAAAATACTTAGGATAATTTGGGGTGTTCGACTAGTGTGCAGGTTTTACTTGAAAGCTGCCTCTCTATTGATTATGCCCCAAACACATCTAGCACTGTCAACTGTACCCAATATGTTGTGCATCACAAAAATCCTAATTTTTCAGGTAATTAACACTTCTTTCTTACCACTGTGAATGTGCAAAATGTTATCTTCAGTCATTTTCCTAAGTCTACTTGCTTAGCTGTTAGAAAATTAAAATAACTGAAAAAGAAAGTAAGGAAAGGAATAATGAATAGTAAGGAAAATGAACAAAACAGAAAATTGAACAAAATATCTAGATGTCTTACTGCTCACAGAAGTTTGGGAGAAAAGTGGAAGTTAAGAAAGCTATTTTGCTGAGTAGTGAAAGATACTTACTGTAAGACTGTGAGAGAGAAGAATTACTGTGGCATGCCTTCGTGAGAAGGCGTTATCAGTTTCAGGCAAATACTGATTGTCTTTCACTATATATTATATTTTGTTGACTGTCATATAAATGGAATCTTATGGAGCATACTGTTTTTTATATCTAATGTCTACACTCAGCTTGATATATTTGAGATCCACTCATTTTACATGCATTTTTAAATCTTTGCTTTTATTGATGAGTATTTTATGACTACACACATATTACATACACACAAAGGAAGGTACTATGGTATGAAAAAAGGTACTATGACTGTGTACAGGTCTTTTTGTGGACATATGTTTTCATTTTCTTTGGGCGAATTCAAAGGAATGGAATGGAATTGCAGGACTATGTGTGTGTGTGTGTGTGTGTGTGTGTGTGTGTGTGTGTTTAAATTTATGTGAAGCTGCCAATCTATTCTCTAAAGTAGTTTTCCTGTCTCAGATTCCTACGATTGACCTATTAGAGTTCCAGTTACTTCATGTCCTTACTAGTATTTGACATCGTTAGTCTTTTGTTGTAGTAGCCATTTTAGTAAGCAATCAGTAATGTTTCATTATAGTTTTAAACTAAATTTCTTTAATGAGTAATAATGTTAAATAATTTTTGTATGTTTATTTGTATTTGTGTATCTCCTTTTAAAAAATGTATGTTCACATACTTTGACCATTCAAAAAATGTGGTTGTTTTTCATGTTATTGTTCAGACATAAGTGATCTTTATGTGTTTTGAACACATGTTTTCACTTGGATATATCTTTTGAAAATGTATTCATCTAATGTTTCCCTTGACTTTTTGTTTCTTAGCAGTGTTTTTCAAAGAGCAGACATTTTATTTTGATTAAGTGCAGTTTATAGTGTTTTTTTACTTATGATTAACGATTATGTTTTCTTATCAAAGTAACTTATTAACCCAAGGTCTCATATTACTTTGTGTATTTCATAGAAGTTTTGTTGTTATGTTTATTTTTAAGCCTATGATTCATTTTGAGTCAATTTTTAGTCTGGTATGAGATAACCTATACGTTGTCCAATATAGGAAGATACAATTTTGTGTGTATGGTAAATGGACTTGTAATAAATATATCCATCATTGCTTTTCAGTATGTTTTTGCGTGAACCAGTGCAAGAAAAGAGCTATAATACTATCATGATAACAGCAATTGAATTGTCAGATGTTTTTAACAAATGATTGATAATACTTTATAAATAGAGAAATTCCATCAGATAAGAAAATTTAGGACTTACCTTTCATTGTGACTTCCTTAACTTCCCTCAACTTACCCATAATTTTGTTAGGAATTCTGCATATTAAATACTGTTGTAGTCAGGGGTTTCAAGGGGAACAAGACAGTATGGGACACAGAACTTGGAATATTATTTTGTGATGGTCACCCAGAGTTGAATACAAGAAAGTGCAGGAAATCTGACCACAACACTGAAGACCTAGAAAATCCATCAAGGGCTTGAATCCCACAGCAATGTCCTGCATAAGCCCAGCTGAAGACCTAGAGTCCATGATAGTGCCTCCCACAAGTTCAGCTGGAGGCCTTGAGCTCACGACAAGGACTCATGGAAGTCTGTTTTATGGATCTGCACTGGGAAGGCCCAAAGGTCAGCGATGGAAGCTAGAAAACTATGCTAGTGGGCTGAAAAGTCTGTGCCAGTAGGTTGAGGGTTCTGCAGTGGAGCCATAAAGTGTCACTCAAAATAAGAACCAGGGTTCCCCTGAAAAGTACCACAGCCATCCTCAGTGACAGTAAGGTCTCACACTTCTCCAATGATGAGAACAGTCGAGTACATGTCAGAAGCAGTGTGACAAACTTTTCTGGAGATTAAATAGCACACAACTTCCCCTCCAGAGCCAGGAAGTAATGTTCAGAGTAAGGATCAGAGCTCTCCCAACATGAGCCACAGTCATTCTTAGCCATAGGTCCCAAGTTTCTCCGATGAAAATGGCTGAATTTATCATTGAAGCTCACCATGACAAGCTCCTCCAGGAGAACCAATGGCTGCAAACAACAGCAACACTTAGGAGAACCCACAGTGCAACTCTTCCTCCCCAGGTCTCTTTTTATGCTGGCAACTTTCCTCAGGTGGGCCATCTACACTCAGCACCATGCTGATTTAATTCAGCTGGTGTTAAGTTGACCACCAGTTTTTAACCCATAACAAATACATATTATTTTTAAGTTTGATATACTGTGTAAACTTTCCTCTTTGATGATTTTTAAAAAGCAGGACAAATCCTACCAAATTTTTAAATGTTGACAGTGAAATTATACTTTGAAGAGCAAATAAACTTGACTAGAACATTTGAAATAAGCACAACATGAATGATTATGATACTGTTAGAAATGTAGCAAAGTACAAGTACATGCTCATTATTTCTGGTATAAGGATTCTGAAGTGGCAACTTTATTTTCTCCCCTTTGACTTTGGCATTGTTTTGGTACCAACACATGAAATATTTCTGAATCTTATTTATGTAATAATACTAGTTTCCAGTTTTAATGCATTAAATAGCTGTAAAGGATATTCATATGAAATCCTTCAGGTGAATCCTGAAAGCAGCAGGGCATTCTGAACTTCTTCGTATGTTAGCAGAGCTCAGTACTGGAAAGAATGAGGCCTGGGAATGCATGAACTCATTGAGGAAACCTGGGCCCGGCAGTAGTTCTGCAATTACTAGAGGAAGAACAATGTGAGGGGACAGCTTATCCTGGGTTGGAAAACACAGGAGGCTTTCTAGAGGAGCCGAGCCTGGAAGAATACATAGGATGCTTATGGAGAAAGAGTGAGCTCCATACAGGAAGCACGTGATAGAGATGCGAGAGTGTGTGACTTCTTTAGGAAATGGGTACCAGTTTGGGGGTGGATGATGGGTATGTGATTTGGATGTCACCGGAAAGAAAATCAAATGGGCAGGTGAAAACCAGATTTGTGTGTGTGTGTGTGTGTGTGTGTGTGTGTGTGTGTGTGTGTTAGGGAATTGGAAACCTTTAGATTTTTAAATAGTTAGAAAATTAACATAATTGTATTATTTGAAGGGATAGTTAATGATGTATATAATGGCAGGGAGGCCAGTGAGGAAATACTACCATAGTATAAGCATGAGATGATAATGTTTTTTTATTATTATTAAATTCAAGGCTGAAAGGGGATAAAGGTGGAATATATACCTGTTGAAGAGAGAGGCCATCACCTGGGATGATTAAGATCTTTTCTAGGAATCACTCAGTATGAATAGGTGGGGATTGTTTTAAAGGATCGGACATGGTTGTGGACAGTTATTTGACTCATGCAGAATTTGGAATTACTAATTTGAATGTAAGTTTCTAAAATGACAGAGAAAAGTCTGAAGCAAAGATGTAAATGTGGGGCCATTACTCCAGAGATGTGAGTTGAAGCCATGAGAATGGATCAGTGGGCTTAGAGAAAGAAGGGTAGAATAAGGAGACATTGAAGAGAGGAGCTTTGCATCCACATTTAAGGGGCGACTGAAGGAAAAAGTCTGCAAGGGATGCAGAGAGGGGGTGAGGAAGTACCAGGAAAATGCGGTGTATGTGTCTAAGGAAGAGGGAGTTTCCGAAGTGAAAAATGGTCTCACAGGAGAAAACAAGCAAAAATGCAAAGAGGCTGTTGGGATTGGAAATTAGGCAGCAGTTGGTGACCTAGTTTTGAATGAGCAGTTTTAGTAAAATGTGGGGGTGGAAGTCACATATTAGTGGGTTGAGAAGTGAATGAAAAGTGAGGAATTAGAAGCAATGAGAATAGGCTGCTGTTTCTAAAAGTGTGCTGTTAGAGAAAAACAGCCATGGTGCTAGCTGAAGCAGGAAGCCAAGATAGATTTTGTTTTGATTTTTACAGTGCGGTGGGTGGGAGAGAAATATGAGCAAGATAGTGACCCATGGAGAGAGGCTGATGACAGGTTGGCAGTGATAACTCTTAGGGTCACCTGGAAGATCCTATGAATAGTGGAATCAAGATCATTATTTTAAGATCATGATACCTTGTATATTGTCTATTGTTATTCTCTAATTATTTTGTTACAGAATTTTGTTTTTTATAGACACGAGTGCTTTCTATATTTTGATATTTACATTAAAATAAAGCATATATTAAAATAAAAAAAGGTAAATCTTGGGACATAAGTGGCATACTGATTCTTCAAGACAAAGGATGGGGATTTGTAGACTGAGAGGGGGCGAGAACAAGGCTCACCAAGAAGCAAGCCCTCCCTGTAAACCCATGCCATGCATGGGCTGCCACTGGCAGGGGGACAGCGAGACCCAAGCCTTTCCCTGTGAGTCAGTGCCGTTTGTGAACTGTGAGGGGAGAGAACAAGGCCTCACCAAGAAGCAAGCCCTCTCTGCAAGCCAGTGCCATGCGTGGGCTGCTGTTGGCAGCAGGTGGACAGCCAGACCCTAATCTCCGGTATGTGGGCTGGCAAACAAGAAGAGCCAATCTCCCCCCTCCCCTCCCCCGTAAGCTACTGGAGAAACACAGGCTATGATGATAGCTATTGAGGTGAAATGCAATTTGATGCTTGTAGTGTTTTGGTGTTTCACTGACCTTGCTGGTCAAGGGCCGGTGGTCTGATCATCTGTTCAGAGGATGGCAGTATGCAATGTGGCATTTAGGGGGTCTCTCCTTCTGAAGACGATAGCCATTGTTAATTCCTTATTGTCTTGTTGTGAAGTCCTGTATCTTTTTCATTGGTTTGTTGGTTTGGGGTTTTGTTCTGTTTTGTTTTGTTTGATTTTGTTACATCCGATGGCAAGAGCAGCTATATCAAAGATAGCAAGATATATTATGGTAGCTATTTTGGATTTACTGTTGTCTTGTTTTGAAGTCCTTTATTGCATTCATTGTTTTGTTTTTGTTGGTTCTATTCTGTTCTGTTCTGTTTGGTTTTCACTATGTCTGAGGGTATCTGCAGCAATTTTGAGGACAGCAAGAGGAATTACGATAACTATTGTTGAATTTGTATTGTTTTGAAGTCTTGTGTCACAGTGGTTTGTTTTGATTGGTTTTATTCTGTTTTATTTTGCTTGGTTTTATCCTCTGTAAAATAAGTTAAAAAAAGACAAAGGATGGGAAGAATAGATGAAAAACACAGGACAAGGTGTGGATTCTTGTGTTAAGAATGGGAAAAATGTATGAGCATCTTATATATGCCACTTTGCTGTGATGTCAGCTAATGAAAATTAAATCAGATGGCAAAATATCTCCATGAGAAAAACTGCTGAATTACTGGAATGGTAAAGATAAAATGGACTGATTACAGTTTCTTTGGCATCATAAGGATACCAGATGACCTTGGGACTTATGTTGGAAGAGAACCATTCAGTTCACACCTGGTGTTTGTCTTAGCCTGTATCTCAATGTTTCTCATTTCTCCCTACTATCTAAATGGACATAGGACATGACTGTATTTTCATTGTGCATTGAGAAAACCAAGTTGTTCCACTTTTGGTTTATTTTCATTGCAACTGAACATGCCCAATGATTGCTGACAGCAGTGCTGGTGCACCTTTAGAGACAAATGCCCAACTGCAACCAAAACCCCATTGTTTATTGTGAAGTGCCAACACTGTAAGTAAACCTGAATACCGAGGTTTTAGTTTAGAAAAAACCAACTCCATATTAACATTTTTTGTCTTGAAAGCAAAACACAATAACATGCATCTCATGGGTCCACCACCACTCCCTAGCACACTAACAGTGCAGCTTTCCTAAGCCCAGATGGGGAGATAGAGTTTTGGTGGCCCCGGGGTATAGCAGAGACATACTAAGTGTTCATCTACTTACTTGGACAAACACTGTTTATACACATCAAAGTGACCTGGGCATTGAAGGTACAACCATAAACAAGACAGAAAGTGTTCCGCAGTCATTATAATACCGTGTGCCTGAATGCAGTGATGGCAAAGTCCTTGGAGATCAGAAGGCCGTAAGAGATGACTATGAGCCCAAGTGAGGCCAAGGAACTTTCTTGAGTATGAAAAACAAAGGAATTGAGGTGTAAAGGTGAAGGGTAGAGAATGTCTGGAGTGGAACAGAGGGGTGTTCCAGGCTGAAGGACTGGTCCATGTGAAGACTGGTGTGGCTAACATGTAGAGTGTTAGGGGAAAGCTGAGAAAATAGACCAAATAATAATAGCAAGAGGACAGCAAGAAGTTTGCCCTTCATCTGAAGAGGAAGATGGTGCCTTTGAAGCATTCAATCAATAATTTGATAGAATCATACTTGTTTTTTAGAAATGTCAGTTGAAGTTTGATAATAGGAATGGAGTGGAGTAGGGTAAGACGGGTTTGAAGACAAAGACCCTTTAGGAGACCGTTTGCAAAATACCAATGTGTAGCCCCACCTGGTGACGGCAGACATAGGGATGAAGAGCAGTAAATGGGTTTTAGAGGTCAATTTCATTAGCCTCCTGTATTAGTCAAGGTTTTCCAGAGAAACAGAACCACTAGGAAATTAGAAGTTTGTTAAAAGATATTCACTCATGTTGAGCATGAAGACTGAGGAGCCCCAAAACCTGCTCTTTGAAGCTTGGGACCCAGGAGAGCTGATGGTATACTTTGATAGGCCTGAGAACCAGGAGAAAAGAGGAAGGAAAAGATTGGTGTCTGTATTGGGTATGCTACGTACCCCCAAGTCCTCATGTACTTCTGATGGGGCTGAGTCTGATGCTTGTGATCAGTTTGTTGTCTAGCACTGGGATTGATGATGTGAGTGCTACACCTGCCCAGGGGTGGAGCTGAGATACAGTGTAAGGGAGGCGGGTCTTCCTCTTGCTTGCGTCTGCCCTCTTGCACACGCGCACTCTCTCTCTCGCCAGCGCACCTTGTGGCTTGCAGCCGCCATGAAGGGCAGCCCTGCCATGCCATGCTGACTTGGAGCCGGCAAAGTATGGACTGAAACTCCCGAGAAACTGTAAGAATAAACCTTTCCTTCCCTAATTTTGGGCATCAGGTATTTTGTCTCAAGAATGAGCAAAAAGTAACTAAGACAGTGTCCTAGCTCAAGAAGTAGGCAGAGAATGAGTTTTTTATTCTACTCAGGCTCTCGACAAATTGAATACTGTGCATTCACAGTAGGGAGGGCGGCCCACAAATTCCAAGGCTAATTTCTTCTGAACATATCCTCACAGACACACTCAAAAATAGTATTTAATCAGATACTGAATATCCCATGACCCAATCAGGCTGACACTTACAATTAACCATCACACCTTTCTGATCCTGTGGGTTAAGTTCATATCAGAATAGATTGAAAGGAAAAGGCACTAAGAGAAAAATCAGTTCTAGCTCAGCGTCACAGCTGAAGAGGCATTACTAATTCTATGGGACTTAACTGAGGCGTGTGGCCCTTTCAATTAGCTGATCTGTCTCTTACTCTATTTGCTTTTCAAAATGACAGTAAAAATGAGGGTAAATCTGAATGCTTCCTTTGGTTGCCTTTGACCTTTGGTTGCCTTTGACCTTTGGTTGATGTGGGCTTTTAAGATGTCTGTTTTGTTTCTCATTATATATGCATACCTAGCATAAAGATTGTCTTCCTGATTTTAAATAATGGGCGGGGAGTTGGTGTAGTTTAGATCTTGAATGTCCTCCTGAGGTCCGCATGCTACAGGTCTGATCCCCACGGCGGTGCTATTGGGAGGTGATGCAGCCTTTGAGGCAGAGCCAAGTAGTAGGTCCTCATGGTTACTGGGAGTTCATCCTTCAAAAGGACTGTGGGCCCCCAGTTTCTTCCTCTTCCTTCCCCCGCCAGGCCATGAGGTGAGCACTTTCTTGGCACATGCTCCCTGTTATTGCCATCTGGTGCACCCACCAGAGGCCTAAAAGCTATGGGTCTACCCAATGACAGACTAGAAATTCCAAAACTGTGAAACAGACTAAGTCATTTGCCTTTGTCTGTTGATTATCTGTGGTGTTTTGATATGGTAATGAGAAACTGACTAGCACAGGAATGTATTTTATTTTTATACACACCTCCATTTCTTTCTTATTCTATTTTTTTTTTTTTTTTTTTTTTTTTTTGTACCAGGGATCAAACTTACGACCTTGGCACTTAAGCCACTGAGCTAAATCCCTGG
>RJWM01040768.1:0-15286 GCA_004363535.1 Dasyprocta punctata
ATTTCATCCATGAACATGATCTTTTAAGTTGTATCCATTTACCTACAAGAGGCTTGAGGTTATTTTTCTTTATAGCTGAGTAGCTGTCCATTGGATAAAAATGCCCTATCTTTCTTGTCCACTATGTAACTAATGGGCAAGCTACCCCCACTTCTTTCTGGTTCCCTGTCACATACAGCATTGTTCTCTCTCCTTTGACATTCAGTCTGTGAACCCCCTTTCGAGTTTAATGTGTTTCTTGTATAAAGCATATTGGTGGATCCTGTCTCCTGATCCACTCTGCCTGTGTTTCTTTCCATTGGTGGATTGAGGCCATCTACGTTAATGGTTAAGGCCAACATGCACTGCCTCATCTCCGCCATGCCACTTTCCTGCAGTTGGCTGCCCACTTTTCCTCTCTACTCAATTGCCTGCCCCGCTCAGTGATATCCCTCTGCCACTGTTTCTGGAGCTGTGGTCTTTTTTATCTCTCTCTAAAATGTCCTGTATTACTCTTTCTAGGGTTGGCTTGGTGGTCATAAATTCCTTCAGTTGTTCCTTGTTGTGGAAGTAGCTTGTTTCTCCGTTAATTTTGAAGGATAGTTTTGCAGGGTACATCAATCTGGGTTGGAAGTTGTTTTCTTTCAGGGCTTGAAATATGTCACTCCAAGCTCTGCTTGACCTGATGGTTTGTGTTGAGAAGTCTGTTGTGATTCTGATGGGTTTTCCTTTGTAGGTGATCTGTTTCTTTTCTCTCACAGCTTTTAATATTCTGTTCTTGTGTTGAATTTCTGGGATCTTGATTATTATATGTCTGGTTGTAGATTTGTTTTGGTTATTGTTAGCTGGAGTTCTATATGCTTCACTTATCTGAAAGTCACTTCCTTTTTCTATGCTTGGGAAGTTTCCTAAGATTATTTCTGTAAATAGACTTTTAATTTCATTTGTACTGACCCCTGCTTTTTCATTCACACCTTTTGTTCTTAAGTTATGTTTCTCTGGGTTGTCTTGCAGCCATTGTATTGTTACTTCCAGGTTCCTTATTTTTAAGAGGTCTTTCCTTTCATGCTCACAAGCTGGGAACCTGTCTTCAAGGTTTGAAAGTCTATCTTTAGTTTCTTTCAAGTGGTTTTGCCAACTTTCATTGGAGTTTTTGATTTCCTGGTTATCTCTTTAAATCTGTTTCATGTATTCTAAATCTTTTTTGTATTGTTCATTTAAGGTTTCTTTCATTTTCCTATGCTCCATTTTTCATCTATGTCTCCTTTAGAGTTGCCTAGCAGTTCTTTTATTATGTTTTTCATTTCTTCTTTTAGTTGAGTTAATATTTCTGTTCTAATTTCTTTTATAGCCTCTTGAAGTTCTTTCTTTCCTTCAGTTGCCATCACCTCAGAAACTTCAGTTGTGGAACTCCTGATCTCTTCTGCGTTTGCATCTCCTGAACTTGCTCTGTTTGGCTTGGAGGCCAGAGACTGCCTTTTGCTTCTTTGTCTTGACATATTCCTGGGTTCTTCAGGGCAAATGGGTACTGGGGACCCAGGCACTCCTCTCATTGCCTGTAATTTCTCTGTAGTGAGACTGGTTCTTCTAGCCAGTGCTGATTATGGATATCTGATGTTTGCCACTGGGGGCGCTGTTACAGTGCTATCTGCTGCCTTTCCCCTGCCCGCCTTGGCTCCCTGATGGCTGGTACAGTGCGTGCAGGAGCGGGGCCGCCACTCACGAACCTGGGCCAATGGGACAGTCACCCACAGACTCTCCACAACCACCCCTGGAGCGTGCGTGAAGCTGCCGTCTCCAGACTGAGCTGGTAACCCGCAGGGACCCTCTGAGGTGGCCCCCAGGTTGTGCGCAGGTAGCAGGGTTCAGCCTGAGCAACCTCCACGTGTCTGTGCCCAGCTAGGAGTCCCCAGCCCGACTCCAAGATGTCTCCAAGCCAATCTCTCCGGCGGGAGGGTGAAGACCTCTGCACACTCACTGTCAGCCAGTTCAGTTCTCCAGGTCTGCTCTCCCTGTCCACTGCTAAGCTGACTGTCTTGGCAGAGGCCTCTGGGGTCGCCATGGCGGCAGCACCTTGATCTTACATCCCCAGATTCCACACACTGGGTCTGGCTCTGGGAAGAGGCACCGCCAGGTACCACCTTCTTCGTTTAAGTGTTTCTTTCTACTCTTTCTGTGGGCTTCAGTTCTCGCTTTAGATTCTTCCTGGGTTCAGAGGACCCACTTTCTTCCTTCTTGTCTTCCCTATGTTGCTATATTACGGCATCTGGATGGTATCTCTCAGGGAGGATGTTTACTCTCCTGCTTACTGTTCCGCCATCTTTTTCTTCCCCTCAGAAGTTGTTTTCTTTCAGGATTTGAAACATTTCACTATAAACTCTTCTTGAGTTGATGATTTGTGTTGACAAGTCTGTCATGATTCTAGTTTGTTTTCCTTGATAAGTGACCTGTTTCTTTTCTCTAACAGCTTTTAATATTCTGTTCTTGTGCTGAATTTCTTTGATCTTGATTATTATATGTCTGGGTGTAGATTTCATTTGGTTGTGACTAGTTGGAATTCTGTATGCCTCGCTTACTGGTGTGCCAGAACCTTTTCCCGTGTTTGGCATGTTTTGTGCCATTGCTTCTGTAAACAGCCTTTTAATGTCATTTGTGTTGACTCCTGCTTCTTCATTGATACCTATCCCTCTTAAATTATTTTTTTTGCATCATCTTGCAGCCATTGAATTGTTATTTCCTGGTTCCTTGTTATTTTTAAGAGATCTGACCTTTCATGATTGATAGCTGCAATCCTATCTTCAAGGTCTGAAAGTGTGTCTTTAGTCTGTTTCAAGCAGTTTTGCCAGCTTTCAGTCAACTTTTTAATTTCCTGGTTATCTCTTTGAATCTGTTTCATGCATTATAATTCCTTCCTATATTGTTCATTCAAGGTTTCTACCATTTTCCTATGCTTCTCTCTTCTATCTATGTCTTCTTTAGATATGCTGAGCAATTCTTTCATTATGTTTGTGATTTCTTCTTTCACCTGAGACATTATTTCTGATTTGATTACTTTTACAGTCTCATGAAGTTGTTTCTTTGCTTCAGGTGCTTATCCTCTTGGAGATTTCAGGTGTGTGACCTCCATTTTCTTCTACGAATGTGTCTCCCAGACTTGTTCTGTGTGGGCTGGAGGTCTGAGATTGCCCTTTGCTCCTTCATCTTGACATTCTCCTGGGTTCCTCCCAACAAGGTGGTTCTGGGTTCCCAGGCACTTCCCATCTTGGCTGCCCCTCTGAGGTGTAGGGGAATGGGACAGGTATGTGGGTTGCTGTGACTCCAGGTTTACAAGGAGGTAGCAGGATGTGGGGTGAGCTTCTCCAGACCTGTGCAGTTATAGTGGGGCTTCCTTGATGGCTAGGGGTGCATGGTGGTGGGGCTGCTTTTCTCAACCTGTCTGTCTACACCAGGAGTCCCCTGATGGTGACAGGCACACAGGTTTGTTTTTTTGTCTGGTTGTCCCGGTGGGCAATGGTTGCCTGAAAGAAGCAAGGCCCTCTAATGGTGGCATACAGGTGCATGGGGCTTACCTGGGTATGTGTCCCTGCTCCCGCTGGCTGCCCGCAGAAAGCAAGCTTTCTGATGGTGGCAGCCAACAGGCAGAGGCAGATCTGGCTGGTTGTCTCTACCTGTGCTCTATATTTTATTTTTACAAATACTAACTTTCATTGTGGTATTTTATACATGCATATAGCCTACCTTGTTAATGTTCATTTCTTCATTACCCGATTCCTGACTTTTACTCCACAGTTTATTTATTTTTCTCTCTCTAATCCCATTATTCTTGTCTAATAACCTCTTGTTATGGCTTGTTCTACATGTCCCCCCAACCACGTCTCATGTATTCTTAGGTGGGGCTTTTCTGTGGATCTGGGGTGTGTGAACTTGGATTAAGGGTATAATACCTGAATTACTCAGGTGATTGGGTTAGCATAGTTCTGGGTGTGGATAATAGGAAGGCCCAAACTGGATGTGGATGGCATAGCCCCGAAGGTTTACAGCTTGTTGGGATAAAAGGGAAAGGGGGGTTTGTTGTTGCTGTTTCACTACCTCTTGCCTGCTCTGCCATATTTTTTTTCTTCTCTGCTATGCCCTTCTGCCATTCTGCATTGGACTGAAGCCTCTACAAAGTATAAATTGAAATAAGTTTTTCCTCCTTTAACTTTTGAGTGTTTGGTATTTTGTCTCAGCAATAAGAAAAATAACTAAGACAGATTTTGGTATCAGAGAAATGGGGTTTTTGCTGTGATATTACCTGGCCATGTGTTTCAAGAGCCTTTCATACTGGCTTGATGTTGTAAAGATTTGCAGATGCTGACTAAAGAACCATCCCTGGAATTATGTAAGCTGAATTTGATGGGAAGTTCTGCTCAGAGCTCAAAAGACCAGACTGCTGATAGAAATGTATCCAGTAAATTTATGAGTAGGTTGAGGAGGTTTCAGTTAGGAACAAAGACCATATTGCTTGTTGAAGTCTGGGCCATGTGTGTTATGCATTGGCAGAAAATTTGTCTTTTGCTCTTGTCCAGAGAGTTTGACTGAGACTGAGATTAAGGGCAGCAAACTAATCTGGTGGAAGAAATTTCAAAGCAGTCTAATGTTAAGGGAGTCGTGCAGTTACTTTTGGGGGCTTTTAGTCAGATCTATGTTGAGAATCAAGAGCAAAGAGCTCAGCAGAATGTTTTAAAAGGTTTTGACTTTGGTCAGAAGAGAACCTCCAATGAAGTTATGGCCTTTAAAGATGAAACAGATGAGAACTGGTTTGCTGAGAAGGAATGGACAGTAGAAAAGATGGCCTGATATATCACAAGAACTAGCATGGCCTTACCCTTTACAGCCTCAGAATTGCAAAGGCAAAAATTTTGCTTTGTGAAGAGAGCCCTGGAGCACCATATCCTAAAATGGTTTCAGCTTAGAGAATTTGTTCCTTGGGATTGGGTTCATAGTGCTCAGCAATCCAGATACTGAACCCCTGCAGCCAAGAGAGAATAAAGCCAGGCTATTGTTACAGCTGGTGGCAGACCTTGGCATCATCCACGTGGTGCTGGTTTTAGGTACATTTAGGATGCAAGAATTGTGTGGTTAGGAAGACATCCACCCAGATTCCAGAAGAAGCCCTAGGAGAGCAGACAGTGTGCCTGTGAGAGGGAAGTATATGAAGCTGTAAGTATGAAGTTGTAGGTGCGGTGGAGACCCCAGAATGTTGGAAGCAAGAAGTGGATCATCTGAGGAAAGCTGCAAGGAGTAAGCAAAACTGGCCTAAGAGGGAAGCCATTTGTTATGCTAAACTGAGGTACAACTGAGACCACTGAGGCAGGCAGGGTTGAAGCAAGCGGCAACAACTTTATTGTGGACTAGGTGTAGTTGGGCCAAGGGTGAAAAGACCATTGGCCCTGAGTGAGGGGAAGGGGCACATTTTATAGGCAGGGCCTAGATAGGGGAGGAGGAGGTTTTGTTGAGATTGAGATCTTGCTGAGAGAGATAAAAATTTGGGGGACCCAGCCTGGGGACCTAACATGCCCGTCTGTTGTGTTATAGGAGAGGGGACAAGTACAAGGGTTGCTGTTTCTCAAGGCTTCTTCAGGCATTCCTGAGGGGCTGTGCAGGGAACTTAAAGTAAGAAAATGAAAAAAGTGGAAGTGGGGTGCTGACAAGATTGGCAGTGGTGCTGATGGCTGTGGTGAGCAGGGTCCTCTCATAGATCAGCGTGGGGTTCTTGTAGGATAATGGTGTATGGGTGGAGGAGTTGTCTGGGTGTCATAGAGTGGACATGCCCTTGTATGAAATCTGTTTAGTATCTTATCAGGCAGAGTCTGACTAGTAGTGGAAGGAAGATTGGAACTAGTGGCCTGAGGATGGGGAGAAGCATGACATCCATCTAGTCTAGAAGAAGCTCCCTCCCCACCCTGAGAAGAACCCACTCTGCCTGATATTAGAGCCTGGTGGCCTGGTCTCAGAGACTTTCAACTGTCTGGTGGATTAAACCTGATCTGTTGACATAGAAGCAGCATTCCTAGCCTAGAAAGGTGCAGGTGCCTCCCTTTTCTGCAGTGAGCAGGTCTAAGGTGCAATGGTTCTGGAGGGCCACTCTAGCAAGAGATTCTACTTTTCTTTGTAAGTCCATGACAGAGTCAGAGATTTTTCTGAGTCCCTCTGATATTTCTTCTGAGAGCTGTTGATAGGCTGTGGCAGACAGAACTACTCCTGCCACCCCAGTTCCCATGTCTTTGGAAACTCTTAGACCTATTAACAAGTGTATGAATGTTGAAGTTCAGGGGCATCGCCTGGTGTGGGTTGGGACTGGGAGTTTTTTCTCACTGACTGTATCTATTGTGGGGATTAAGAACACAAGTGTGCAGGTTCCAGTCCATTTGGCAGGGAGACTGAGGTAAGTGTTCCCCTGAAGCCTCATGTAATCCTGGATGGGGCTGAGTGTGGCGTTCGTGATTGGTTTGCTGTCTAGCAGTGGGATTGGTGGTGTGAGTGTTGCACCCACCCAGGGGTGGAGCTGACATACAGTGTAAGGGCAGGAGGAAGGTGTGTCTCCCCCTCTCGCCAGTTTGCTTGCTGTTGCAGTGGCCATGAATGGCTGCCCCACCACGTCATGCTGCTGTGGAGCCAATTAAGTATGGACTGAAACCCCTGAGAACCATAAAAAATAAATCTTTCCTTCCCTAATTTTGGGCATCAGGTATTCTGTCTCAGTAATGAGTGAAAAGTAACTAAGGCAGTGGAGGTTCCACAGAGGAAAAAGATACCCTGGTTGTGCAGACAGAAGTGATTGTAAATAAAGAGATGGGTGAGTTTTTGGTTTTTATTTTCCCAGACACCCAATATACTAGCTAAGACAGCATCTGTTAGAGTTTGGAAGGTCCCCTTTTGAGAGATATGTCTGGTGTTTTGTGTCTTGTTTTCCCGTTGTGGAAAAAAATGTTTTGGTGTCTATTAGAAGCCATTCTAAGGAATGGTTGAAGTTGGGTAGAAGAAGACATTCTGAAGGGGTGGGGGTTTGACTGCAGGTGGTCCATGGGTATATGGTTGTGCATGGGTTGTGGTGGCCATTGCAGAATCCTGATTGTTTGTTTAAAAGTCCTGATGCTACAGTTTGTGGGGGACCAGAGAAGCAGACAAGTTGGGAAAAGGGAGCATCGTGAGAGAGATGATAATTGGCATAGTTAAGTGGAGCTTGTAGTTTTAGCATATGATTGCATTGGTAAGGTGCTAATAGTGTGCCAGAGGAAAGGTTCTGTTGAGTGTAGAGGTGCTTGGTAGGCTAGGATGGCATCAGTAGTTAAGGGACCATCTAAGGTTTTTTAAAATTTTCTGTATGGAGAGCTGTTGATTATATAGGAGTGCAGGAGTCAGGCTTCCCATCCTGTTTGGGTTCTTCTAGTCATGTCTGTGGCTTGGAAAGTTATTATGGTCCTTTTTTTATGTTCTGGAGTGGGCCCTTGAGTTTGTACTGTGTGTGATATGTGAGGTTAATGAGAACCCAAGTTTTGGGGAGGACTGGGGTTGCCTTATAGGTGGCTGCAGACATAGAGATGCAGAGCCAACAGTGTTTAGCCAGGGAGGGATTAGATTTATTTAGTAGGGAGTGAGTTAGCTGTAGGGTTTTGTAAAGGTAGTTGGGAACATTTGAATTGAGTGAGGAGAGTGCCTCTGAGGGAGCTATCAGGGAAGGGAGACTACTTAGGATGAGAGTGGAGACAAGCGAGAGGGTGCCAATATGGTAAGAAGCTGTGGGTGTCCCAGTAACAGTCCGGGAACATCAGAGGGCACACAGAGGAATGATTATGGCCACCAAAAAGAGAAGAAAGATTGTGGGGAGGAGTCACTATTTTGCAATGCTTCAGTTGGCTGGGACGGCTCTAATTAAGGTAGCTGCAAACAGAAGAGCTAATGGTATGTATGTAAGAACTAAAGGAGGTTGGTAATGCATGAGGTTGTTTTAGGGTTTTATGATGCTAGACAGAGGATAAGTAAGAAGGTAAAAAGTTGGATTTCTTCTGGGGAGAAATCACAGAGAGTTCCTTGAAAGGCTAGATCCTTGATCCAGAGGAGGAGAGATTCTAAGGAGTTGGACTGGCGACGAAACCATGGTAGGTCACTACAGATTTCTTGTAAGAAAAGAGTGAACTTTTGTGTGAGATGGGAGTTTGGCATCTGTTGTGGTGAAATTTGGGTCCTATTGAGTCAGATGGTGGCTAGAAGACCAAGGGCTAGAAGATACCTGAAGGGCCGGAGGTCTTCAGCTGGGCAGAGTGCTAAGAGGATGATGGAGAGAGGGACTTTATTTAGGGATAGAGATAGAGAGGGTCCTCAGGTGATGAGATGTTCAATTCAGGGGAGCACTGATTCTGGGGTGTCTGTCAGGGGTTGAAGGAAAAGGACAGTTTCTATCCAGGGGAGAAGGGGCTTCAGAGGATGGGATGGGGGAGGTAAGTAAAGGTTTGTCTCAGAGCGCTGGTGAAACAGCAAGTAAAGCAGGGCATCTATTCCTCAGGGATGCAGGTGAGGCGAATTGAGGTAGGGGAGAGTACTTGCAATTTTCTGTGGTGCCATCTTGTAGTTGTCTCTAGTTGGGGATGGTGGATCCCTTCCGGAGTGGAAAGTTTCAGGTGGGAGTGGTGGACCCAGTGTGGTGGGTCCTGAAGGTGGGCTGCTGTTGGGGTGCTGTAGATGATAGTGTAAGGGCCTGTTCATTTAGGTTTTAAGAGTGTGGGGTGTAGGTCCCTAACTAGAACTGATTTGCCAGCTAGATCATCCTTATAAGACTGGACATCAGGAGAGGGTAAAGTTAGGTTGGCTGCCTGTTGGATTTCCTCTTGGACTTGTTGGAGGGCGGGGAGATAGTCTCCTGTGGGGCTGACCTCAGGGGCACTGCAGGGGCCCAAAAGGAAAGAACGAGCTCCAAGGGGCTATAGCCTGTGGGTTTGCGGGGGATGCCCTGAGCCTGAGGATGGCAGTAGGGAGAAGGGAGACCCAGTGTTTGTGTAGCTGTAGGGAGAGTTTGGTTAGTTGTATCTTGATTAGATTATTGACCTTTTATACTTTTCCTGAGGATTGGGGCCTATAGGGAGCTTCCAGTGTATTCCCAGGGATTTGGAAATTTCTAAGGTAATTTGAGCTGTGAAGGCAGGCCCATTATCTGATTGGGTGGAGGTGGGGAGACCAAATCAGGGAATAATGTTTGACAGGAGACACTGTATGACAGATTCAGCCTTTTCGGTGTTGATGGGTAAGGCTTCAATCCATCCCATGAAAGTGTCTATCCAGACTAGGAGGTTTCTAAATTTTTTAACCTTTGGCATATGTGTGAAGTCAGTTTGCCAACCTTGGGCCAGAGGGAATCCTCAGGCTTGGTGAGAAGGGTAAAGAGGAGGGCATAGGGAGTCTTGGGGAGAGACTGAATGGCAACAGTGTTCTATGACCTGTCTGAGTGTTGTCCTCCAAGAGTGGGCTGAGATGAGGGGTTTGAGCAAGTGTCTGAAGGGTTTGTAATCTACATGAAAGCTGTTACGGGATGAAAGAATCTGGTGAGTTTGGGAAGCCAGAAGGAAGTATTTTCCTTGGTCTAGGAACCATCCTTCAGAAGTGGGTGTAAGGTCTGGTATTGTAATTGTTCTTTTTTTTTATTTCAAAGATAGTGAAATCCAACAAAAGATAACAGCCAACAAAAGATAACAGAACAATCAAAACAAAGCAGTAGAACTGGCATAGAACTTCAAAGAGAAATACTATGAAAACAATAGCTACTATATTGTATCTTGTTACTTTCAGCATAGTTGACCATTCCATCAGGCATAGCAAAAACAAACCAAAAACAAATGTAATTATTCTTTTATGCAGTAGTTGGGAGTGATGCCTGCTGGGGAAAGGTATTGGCCCTAAGGGGTAGGTGGGATATTGGAAGAGCCATCCGCCCTCTTTGCTGTCTGGTCTTCAGAGGTGTTTCTCTGTGTTATGGGGTCTTTGGGCTTTCGATGTCCTTCACAGTGGACAGCTCCTGCCTGGATGGGCAGCGGGTGCTGCCTCTAGGAGCTTTTTTTATTAAGTTTGACTTTACAGTAGAGGATCCCCTAGTGGTGAGAAATTCCTTTTCTGCCCGGATAGCTGCATGGTTGTGGAGAATGTGGAAAGCATATTTTGAGTCAGTGTAAATGTTAACTGTTGTTCATTTTGCCAGAGTAAGTTCAGCCTGTGGTGAGGTGGTGTCTGGAGGAAGAGCTTGAGCCTCAAGTATTGTGTCTGTAGTAACTATTGTGTATTCAGCTTTTGCTGGTGAAGTGGTGGAGGCCCTGCAGGAGCTGCCATTTATGAACCAAGTATGGTGTGAGTGAGGTATAGGGAGATTTGAGATGGGGGCAACAGCATGGTGTATAGTCGCAGGAGGGAGTGGCAGTCATATTCCCAGGAGAGCAGGAGTTGCTATCAGCTGCTTGTAATGAAATTAGGGGTTCTTTTGGGTTGAGAGCAGATCCTGGGGTCAGAGTGATGGTAGGGGTTTCAAGGAAAAGGGCATAAAGTTGTGTGAATCATGGGACTGAGAGTAGGTGAGTAAGATGGGAGGAGGTTAGGAGAGCTCCAGCGTTATGGGGAGAGTGAAGAGTGATAAGTGAATGGAGAGTGATCTTCTGGGCCTCTAGAGGCATGAGTGCCACAGCCACTGAAGCCCTTAAGCATGGAGGCCATCCCTTGGTGGTGGGGTCTAATTGTTGGGAAAGAAAGGCGACTGGACAGGGTATGGGGCCCTGGTTTAAACTGCTGCTGTGCATCCCTTTTTATCTGTGGTGTGGAAGTGAAAAGGGTAACTGGGGTCTGGAATGATAAGGCGGTGGCTAGGGTTAGGATCTTCTTTAGTTTTGGGAAAGTCATATGAGGAAAAGGCCTTCAGGTTTATGTGGCCTGAGGGATTGGCATGGGTGAGTTCATAGAGAGGCTTGGTGAGAAAGGAAAAGCCTGTAATTCCCAGAAAGGAAAGAGTTATTGAACTGTAGTAGGCATTTGAATATGGGTGATGCAGCACATACATTCATGGAGTAGGAGATTTGTATTTTGTTGCAAAAGGATACCCAGATAAAGGACTGAAGTTTTACAAATTTGGGCCTTGGAGGGGGGAACTTTATATCCTTTACTATCTAAGTGCTGTAGTAGGGCAAGAGTGTCTTGATGGCAGAATGTAGAAGAGCTGCAGAAGAATAAGTCATTGACATAGTGGAGGAGACAATTCAGTAGGATGGAATGAAAGGAGGTCATTGGTTAAGGCCTGGCTAATGTAGTGGGGGCTGTCACAGAAGCCTTGGGGTAGAACTGACCAGGTGGGTTGTGATTGGTGTGTGTCAGGATTTGTCCATGTGAAGGTGAAAAGTGGCTGTGATTTAGGCTGTAAAGGTATGGTAAAGAAAGTGTCTTTCAGATCCAAAACAGTATAGTGGGTAGTACAGAGGGGTATGAACAACAGGAGAGTGTAGGGATTGGGGATGGATGGGGAGTACAATCTGGTTGATCAGTCATAGGTCTTGGACTAGGTGATAAGAACAGTCTTACTTTTGGACAGCAAGGATAGAGGTGTTAAAGGGGGAGTTGATAGGAATGAGGAGACAATGAGTGAGAAGGCAGGTGACAGTAGGTTTTAGACTTTGGAGGGCTGAATTGGGAAGGGGGATATTGGTGGTGTGCTGGGTATGGGTGATTGTCCTTGAGGGCTATGAGAAGAGGGACTTGATGGGTGGCAACAGAGGGAGTTGATGTGTCCCAAATGTGCAGATTTAGTGATGGGGAGCTGATCAGGGGAGAAGATGTGGAGGTGAGCGGGTAGAGCAGCAGAACTGTGAGGCAGAGATGTGCTGGGAATAGTCAGAGTGGCTGAAATTTTCATTAGGATGTCTCTTCTGAGGAGTGGAATGGGGCATATTGCAATGACCAGGAAGGCATGAGAGAGTATATGATTTTGTAATTTTCAAAGGAGTGGAGGTGTCCTCAAGGGTCTAGATATAGTGCCATCGATTCCCACAACAGAAATGTCAGCTAAAAGCAGTCGTCTAAAAGAAGGGGATAGTGGAATGGATTGCCCCCGTGTCAATTAAGAATGAAACAGCCTTACCTTCCACCATGAGAATTACCTGAAGTTTGGCAACTGTGATGGTCTGGGGGGCATCCGAGACCTTCGGGGCAGGTCAGTCATCTGGGGCCCACCTAATCATATTGGAGAGGATAAGAGTGTCTAATGGGGAGCCCTAGGAAGGGATGCCCACAGCAGGCCTGGCTGCTCGGTGACAGTCTGCCTTCCAGTGGGGACCCCCACATGTGGGACATGGCTTGGCGGGGGGTCTTGATTTGGGGCAATCTCTAGCCCAGTGGCCAGACTGTTGATGCTTGAAACAGGGTTCCAGGAGGACAGTTGCCCCTTTTACCCCTTTGGACTTTTTGTCTACAGTGGTTTTAGGTTTTGGGTTTCTAATGGTGAAAGCAAGTAGCTGCAAAATCAGAGATGTATTGTTGGTGGGCAGCCTCATCCCAATTGTTGTAGACCTTGAAAGCCTGAGAAATTAGTTGCTGTTGTGAAATTTGAGAGTTGTCTTAATTCTTTGGAGTTTTTTCTTGATGTCAGAGGGTGATTGAGTGATGAAACGCATTTTGAGAATCAGCTGTCCCTCCTGGCTCTCTGGGTTGAGGTTAGTATATTTTTTTCAGGGTGGTCACCAGCTGGGACATAAACTGAGCTGGATTTTCATGTTTAGTTTGGGTAGCCTCTTTGAGTTTGTCATAATTAACTGATTTATGTGCTACCTTTTTTAGTTCCTCAACAAGGCAAATAATCATGCCCTTTTTGATAGGTAGAAGCCTTGCTTGTCTCTGACATTGAAGTTCCATTGGGGTCTGGCTCGAGGGACAGCCATGGCACCGTTCAGCAAGAGAGGTTCAGTATGGTAGTGGTCCTCAGCATAGACTTGCTTGCATTCCTTGGAAGAGAGAAGAGGTTAGGATGACAGTAATACCATCTCAAATGAGCTCATAGGTCTGGGTTAGGTATTGAAACTCCTACATATAAGTACAAGAGTCTGAAAGGAAAGAATCAAGGCAGTGGTTGACTTGAGAGAGGTCTGTGAGAGGAAAAGGAACATGGACCTGGATAACGCCCTCAGCTCTGGCAGTGTCATGAAGGAAAATTGGGGGGCAGGGAGGCCAAAGGGGAGTCCAGATTGCGTATGAGAGGGAGTAAAACTATTGGGACTTGGAGGTTGTTGCTGAGGGGAATAGGAGGGATCAGGGATGGTAAGGGAGAAAGTGGGGGTATTTATGGGTGCTGCCATTGCAGTTGGAGGGACCGCCATACTGGCAGGTGGAGGTGGGTGAGTTGTTGGGGTCAGAGAAGAGGAGTCAGTAGTGAAAGCTGAGTCATAGTCTGGGGGAGCCAAAGAGGGTGTGGGATGAGGTATGGAGAGTAGTAGAAGTTTGGTGAGGTCACAGGAGGCACATAGTGAGCGGAACTGGTGGACAGCAATAAATGCCTGGATGTATGGGACCTCAGACCACTTACCCTGCCTGTGACAAGATCCTGGAGGATTAAAAAAATCAAATGTGAACTAATCTGCCTTCCAGGGAACTGTGTGACCGGTGCGGGTCCAGGAAGTGAAACTTGTGCCTCCCATACGCCTACTGGAGTGCGGGCTTAGAATCAAGGACCCCCCGCCCCCGTAAGCAACCTACTGGTTCAGAGGTCTGGCTAAATTGATAGCAACTAAGGAACATTAAGTAACTAAATGCTAGTGTTGTATCATTGATTTTGCAGGCCTGGGGCCGGCAACCTGAGCATCTCTTTAGAAAATGACAGTAGGCAATGTAGCAAATATGGGGGATTCTCTTCTGTCTTGTCTTTGGGGCCCAATGTGGTTCTCATTGTTTTTCTTTACTCTATTATTTTTTTCTTTTCTTTTTGCTTTATTTTATATTCTGTTTTTACTGGTTTTATTCTGTTTTGCTTTTGGTTCAATTCTACTATACCTGTTGGAATGGTCAGCTATTCTGAAGATAACAAGATACACTATAGTAGCTATTGTTTCCATAGTATCTTTCTTCGAAGTTCTGTACCAGTTCTGCTGCTTTGTTTTGATTGACTTTGTTCTGTTATGTCCTGTTGGATTCTACTATCTTTAAAATAAAAAAAAAAACAAATGTCCTGTTAATAGGCCATTGGGATTTATTGTCCAGTTTAAAGCCTGGCCAGGCCATATAACAGAAGAAAATGAGGTGTTTTGGTTTCAGGTCAGGAGTGAGATTGAGAGGCTTGAGGGCTTTTAGAATGCAAGCCAGTGGGGAGGTGACAGGAATGGAAGGAGGCAAGTGACGCATGATGACTCAAGACCACAATTGAATGAGGGTGACTCAAGAAAAAGATGGGATGATGTGGGACTGGGAGGCCTTGGCCCCCACCCAGTTAAGGAGGAGGCTCCACCTGTACGCCCCGGGAGGCCGCCCTTCCTTGCTGTGCACGGGACCCAGCCTACTGGGTCCCGCGATCCTGCACGCCACAAGAATCAGCACGAACCTCAGGGGAACGCTGGCCAGCCACGCAGGACACAGAGGTACGCAGCCCAGCCCAAATCAGCCCAGGACCCCAGAGCTGCTCACCGGGAACTGAGCAACATAGCTGCAGGGGCCTGGAGAGCTTGGGCCCGCTCCACCAGAGTGCAGAGCGCATGGCAGCTCCATTCTTCAGCCGTGCGGCTCGGCTCGAGCGTGTGCCATCCCACTGCTCCTGCGCAGATCCCGCCGCCCAGCAGGGTTGCTCCCAGCACTGTAGGCCTGGGACCTGCCCGGGCCTGCCCTGCAGGCATAGCTGTTGGGCCGAGCTTGCGGACAGAACCAGGGTCGGGTCCGCGTCACGCGCAGTGCCCAGCATAGCTCCCTGGGACCGGGAGGCCTTGGCCCCCACCCAGTTAAGGAGGAGGCTCCACCTGCACGCCCCGGGAGGCCGCCCTTCTTTGCTGCACACGGGACCCAGCCTACTGGGTCCCGCGATCCTGCATGCCGCAACAATCAGCGCGAACCTCAGGGGAAGGCCGGTCAGCCGCGCAGGACACAGAGCTACATAGATTCCAGAAGAAAATGACAAAACGAAAGACCAAGAGGCAGTCTCAGTCCCCCAGCCCACAAAGAACAAACCCAAGAGATACTGAAATGGAAGACAGTGGGAGTCACACAAATGGACTTTCTGAAATGATAGAAAATGCAATAAAGAAACAGCTTGATGAAGCTATAGAGA
>RJWM01040769.1:0-15286 GCA_004363535.1 Dasyprocta punctata
AATAGTTCATTGCACAATAATGACACATTCAAACAACTAGACATATTTGTGTATTTGAACTTTTTTAGTAGAAAATTGTGGAAAAAAAAATTTGTTCCAGATACTGAATGTAGCCCATATGAAAAAAATGCAGAATTTAATTTTTATCCAAATTATTACATTTTTATACATTTTTAATGCATCGACAACTCTTAAGATTTAAAAAGATACAGAGTGGCAAATTCTGTATCTGCAGATGTGAAAATTTTAAGGTTTCTGTATTAGCCTTTATTACAAAAGAATTCAAAATGATCTCATGGTCCATAATTTGTAAGAAAATGACCTTCTCTGAATTTGATAGAATTATCTTCTTTCACTTAATATATTTCCAGGTAATAAACTTTGTTTTACTGCCAAATGAAAGTATATAAAAATATTTTCAAATTACATCAAGTACTTGATAAATTAGTTTATTAAGCTGTAAGCTGTACATATGATTATAACTTAAACACAGTAAGCCATTTATTAAAGCACTGCATGATAAACTTTTTGATCCAATATTACATGTAAACATTTCCCCCTTCATTAATATTTTGCCTAAAATATACAGCATAATCTTTCCAGAACTAGAAAATACCTGTCTTTTAATACTCAATGATTTTAACAGTGAGATGAATGCAGGTCTACATTTTCTTGATGAGACAAAGAGAAGAGAGTATCTTCAAAAACAATCAAAATCCCATATGCCTGAAAATTAAATTTTATTCACTCGGTTCACTGTTCCAAAATTAAAATTCTCAACATATCAAATAAAGATATCAAAGGCTGGGGATACAGCTCAGAGGCAAAAGCGCCTGCTTGGCACGTGTGAGGTTGTGAGTTTGATCCCTCAAAAACAAACAAAAAACCCACAACAACAAAAAACCCCAACCATATATCAAGGAATCTCCCCATCTTCCCACCAAAAATAAACATTAGGAACAAATTGAGGATAAGAGTTGAGTTTTAAACTGCACTTTATTTGTTACTAAAAAAAGAGTCTCTTATGTGATCAATTGTAAGCATGCAAAAACTTCTCCTGTGAATGGAACTTGTTCTATGGACCCTTGTAGAGTGACAGTTATAAAGGGTCATTTGACTTGGACTTTTCTCCTTTTTTACAGCACTTCTAAGTAGTGTATGTGACACACACCAGAGGTAGGAAAGACCATCTTTAATAACTTATCTTCTTAATTACGCTGACAAAATGCCGAATCATGCGTCTTGATGTGTCCCAAACAACCAAGATCCACTTCCTTCTATGTGAAAAAGTAGCGCCCTGCAGTGTCTGGGCCTTCGTCAGCCACTTGACAGCAATGTTCACCAGGGCTGTGAACAACTGACTAAGAAAGCTTCCATGGCTCTCATTTGCCGATTCTCTGGACCACCCAGTCCTGCTGGCAGAGAGGGCAGCGGTTGTTCTGCTTCACCCACAGGGACATGCAGCAGTTGTGGAAGGAATGATTGCATTCTCCCCAGACCACTAAGGAAAGAAAAAGAAAGGCTGGTATGACATTTCAACTGAAATTACCAAGCTCAAAATTAAACTTATTTAACGAATAAAAAGTTATGAATAAAAGTTACCGTTTATAATGTTTGTTGAACAAAGATGAATCTTTTGTCAAAAAAAAATTTTTTAATCTACAAAAAATATATAAACTTACACGTGGAAGTTATAGTTAAGAAGTAAGTCCCTGTTTGGAGGACTTCCCACCTCTGTTTAAGAATCTATGGGTGATCCAATGATCCCTAGTTCCTAACTAACTCCACATGCTGCCTTCTTGAAGCCAGGAGATTAAAGGTCTTGAATCTTCCTTAAATCCCAGACCTTTTCAGTCATGCATACTGACCTGAGCGATCTTTTGAGCTTTGCTTTACTGAAAAATGTCCTCCTGGTTTTTATTTACCAGGACATAACGAGTTTTAAATGTTTTCAATTCATACTTGGCTATTATAAAGAGATGACATGCTTCTAAACATCAGTTGCACATCTAGTTAGCTGTTTCCTAGAAGTGATGAATTCTGTTAAATGATCCACAAGCAGTACAATTCCTCATATCACAACAAAATTTTTGGTGGGGTAGAGGTGTGTCCTTCTGTGATAAAAGAAAGTGCTTCCTTCTTTACAATTCCTAATTAACATTCTTTTTTTATTTTGGAGACAGAGTCTCACTTTGTAAATCATATTAGTTTTGAACTCACTATGTAGCCCACGCTGGCTTGAACTCACAGCGATCCTTCTGCCTCAGCCTCCTGAGTGCTGGGATTACAGGCATGTACTACCACACCGGGCTCCAATTAATATTTTTAAAGCAAGAAGCATGAAAGAAAAATTTGAAACCAAGGAAAATCATCCACAATATGGAATAATACAAATTCAAAATAGCCTTCATTTGCCCCTTGCCTAACCCACTGAGTGACATGAAATGAGACTAAGACTAAATGAAAAAAATATAGGAAAAAAGGAGAACATACTACTCATGAAAAATCTACAGGCAATGTAAAAAGCAATCTAAAAATGATCATCTCAAAAGCAGGACATAAAATAACTAGCCTAAGACAACTTTCTGTAGTCCAAGATTATAAAAAGAATTTAATAATTTCAACACACAAACTACATTCTTTAAAAAAAAAAAATGCCTGTGACTTAGAACTTTTTATTACTATAGCATAAGAAAAACAAAGTGCTTTATTAAAATAAAAGAAAAACAAAGTGCTTTATCAAAATAAAAATTTAAGCAATATTTTGACAAATTGCTTATTTTATAATTTTCTTACTAGATGGTTAATTACTTTTTGATTGCTAAAATCATTAATATAGCCATATCTGTGATAGTTAACCAACTCAATTATAGCAATAAAAGGACTTGCAGATTCATTCCACTGAGGGCTTTTGAGAATCAACACATTTTATATTAATAATGGATCACTGCTTTACAGTTTATTTTTGTGTATTGATAAAGTCAATCTTAACTGCAAATGCAAACATTCCCACTGAGAGAAAAACCTTCAGTTGAAAAAGCCAGAGAAAGAAATTACAACATACCAACACAATCCTCTTGTTTGTTTTCAGCTTGACATCTAAGACAGGCATCTGAAAGTAAACAAATAGCAATTCTCATTTTGATGCTCAGATACAATTTAAAAACCCAAAAGCTTCAAAGTCAAATAAAAACCCTAAGGGTTAGAGAGGAAGATGAAAGAGTCATCCTATTTCTCAAGGCTTGTGTTTAGATGTACCCCTAAAGCCTTATGTGGTCACAGATGGGGTTTTTTCAGAGGCGGCAGGATCTTCATGGTGCAATGCTAGGATCAGGGGCACTAGGAATGTGAGTGCTGCCCACCCTAAGTAGCCTGGATAAAACGTAAGGGATATGAAGAGCTGTGGTCGACTCTTGCTTACTTTGCTACCTTCTGCCTGCCAAGAACTGCTTCTCCTCTTCAATACCTGTCTGCCAAGCCATCCTGCCCTGGAGCCAGCTGATTGTGGACTGAAACCTCTACAAACTGTGAGCCAAATAAACTTTTCCTCCTTTAAATTTTGGTATTGAGTATTTTGTCCCAGCAATGAGAAAAGTAACTAAGACATTATTAATTTTTCAACTGAAAATAACTAAAGAGGAATAAAGGCATTTTTATTAATTTACTTATGACCAGCAACAATTTCACAAGAGTTAATGACTATTTTTACAAGCTCTAATGAAAAGATCCCTTGATAGCACCACTGGAAAAAAACCACTAGAAAGAAATATGGCATGTTCCACTATCTTATAAGTTACTATAAGTTCACTAGGCATACTCACTCATACGGACCAATTTTAGAGGTAATTTATTTTCAAGACACCATTGTAAATAAGCTATGCCTCCATGTTGATATTTGCTTATGTTAAAGAATATACTTAAAGATACTCAAGAAATCAACAAAAAGTTTACTAGGAGGGGACAGAATGGAAAGTTTTTATCATACAGTTTCTTAAAATTTTAACTATATGACTGTATAATCTACATAAAAAATTAAACTGCAATTCATAAAAAGTAATTTCTTACTTTGTTCCCTCCCTAAGGCACTTGTGAGTTCTTTAAAAATAAACTATGTTGCATGTTTCCAACAGGTCACTGCAGAGGTAACCCAAAAAAAAAGATGGTGAGACATAAAGGGAAGGCAAGGGCGGGGAGCCAGGCAGATTTATAGTAAAATTCCACCTCACCAGCATTTGTTAGTTTTGTTGATCTGGACCAATTATAGTATTTTGTCCCAGCCTCCATTACCTCACCTGTAAAAAAGGCCTCTATGTATCATCTGCATATTAAGTAAGGGTGATACAACCTGTAACAGCTTTACAGATAAAACAAGTAAACAAATACCAGGCTTTTTTTAAAAAAAGAAAATACTTCACTTACAGATAAGTCTGAGATTAAAGCACCTACCCAACAATGAAGAAGTATTTTAATAAATTACTTGGGAGTAAATACTAGGGATGAGAACCTGTATGTTGTGTCAGAAGTTTTCAAAATTCATTCTGTTCAGAGGTCTGGCTGGATTAATAGCAACCAAGGAACATCAACCAACTTTTGTTTTGTAGATTTGGCCAGGCCTCTGGGCAGCAACCCAAGCATCTCTTTATAGCAGGCAATGTAGCAAGTATGGGGGATTCTCTTCTGTCTTGTCTTTTATTATTAATAAAATATTTTAAAAAAAAATTCATTCTGTAGTACTTCTTGCTTGATGAGGGAAGTAATACAGAATATTTTAGGAACAATGAAACGGGGACTCGTTCACTAGTTTGGAAGAGTCAAAAGTTGGATAAAAGGGAAATTCAAATCAACAGAAAAAAGTTTTTAGCATAAATGAAGAAAAATAATTCTGTAAAAATAGAAACAGCACAGTTGAAGCCTGCTTCTCTTTTTACACTGCGTTATGCTCAGGCATTTGCTCCTCTCCACATGCTCTTACCCTTGAAAAAACACCACCACCCTGGCCTCTGCAGTGTGGATGGAAAACAACCATGCCTCCTGAGGCTTTCTCCAATTCCACAATTACTGAGCATTTACTCTGCAAGGATTTATGCTCTGGCAACACCAAAATGACCAAGGCTACATTTCAAGGAGTTCAGTAGCAAAGGGGGAGCTAGAAGAGCAAACAATGAAGAAGCATCACAAGCATCATGATTTATCAGGGAAGACATGGTACCTGTATCTGGTTCTAGTTCTGTGCAGTCACCAAATTTTAAGAATATCAGGACTGATGATCCTAACTGCTTCTTTTACAAATCAGAAAAGCAAGGCTCCAAAAGGTTATGTGAAATGTCCACACCTACATGTAATCATGAAACATTACTCTGGCTTTCATAACCTGGTTTTCACTACCAAACCTTTTCCCCTTTCTCACTTTTTGCTCACTATGCCATCTGCCCCTTTCCCAATAAAGGGAGGACAGGGGGATCCAAGGGAGTGTCACTTGCATCAGAATGAGGTAACAGAAGATTCTTGGTGTGCAAAGTATAATAAACCCTTTAGGTGAGATAAATTCCAAATATTAAGGATATGGGACAAAGTGGATTCTTGTAGTATCCAGAAATCTGAATTATGCTTATAGCTTAGATCATCAAACATTAGCCTATATCTGCAGATCCCAAAGTTTCACATTAAAGAAAATTCTTTTAGTGAAGTTTCTAGTATCTAAAAGAGCACATTTCTAAGGAATACAACAGCAGCACCTTTTAGAATGATGCTAGAGAAGGACTAGGAAGTTTGAAAAACAGATTTCCTTTGGCCGTCACCTAACCACTAAGTACCAACAACACCTCATAAACAAAATATAAAGGCCTACGCCAGAACATTTCCCTGAAACCAAAGTATGGGTGCTGTAAATATCAAGATTAATCTTGCAGTAGCAGAATACTGGCTATAATTAGCAAGTTTATGATGACTGTGAGTCATTCATAGCCCATACTTTGACTTACTTTAAATATCCCAGTGACATTTGTTGTTAAATTTCAATCACTATTTTAGGTTCTACAATTCTACTTAATACTGAAAAGATTTTTCCTTTGGAGAAAATAGCTTTTTAAAGAGAAATCTTTTTTAAATGGCCTCTTGGGCACATTTTTATTAGTAGTACTACCTGTTTGTGGCACATAAGGAATACAATCATTCTGGATGTTTATACATTTACACACAACTTTTTTTTTTGGAGATAAGGTCTTGCTAGGTAGTTCAGGCTGACCTTGAACTAGAGATACAGGTCAGGCAGATCTCAAACTCACAACAATCTTCCTGCCTCAGCTTCCAAGTGCGGTGATTACAGGCATGTGCCACCATGTCTAGTTAGACTTATATTCAGCATTTTAAACTTTTTTACTCTCCGCTTCCCTCTTGTCCCTCCCTTCTTAAACTAGAAAAGTTTAGTTTCCTTTAAAGAAATTCATAGCTGAGTGTGGTGGTGCACGGGTGTTATCTCAGTATTCTGAGAGGATGAGACAGGAGGACCCCAAACTCCAGCTCAACCTGGGCAACTTAGCAAAACTCTGTCTTTAAAAAAAAAAAGAAAAAAAAAAAAAAAAAGCTGCAGACACAGTTCAGCGCTAAGGTCCTGGGATGAATTCCCAGCAGTTTAAAAAAAGAGCGGGGGGGGGGGAGGTTTGCAATGCTTGTCCCATAAAAGAACAAGATTAAGACTACTGGATAGTTACAAATGCCCCCAAACTGGAAATTATCACTCTTGTTCTTAAGGGGTGGGAATGGGATGACTGAAATACAAGCAGATACTTTTAAAAAACTTATATGCACAATAAACGGGCCTTGTCCCCAAAGTCTTTAAAAACATTTGACTCCCACTGTTGTAAACCTTTGAAGCATGCCCTTATTGGGGAAAAAAGAAAAAAGAAAAAAAAAGAGTAAGCCGAGCATCTCTTGATTCTGGTAGTTTAAAAGTCTCACTCTCCAAGAAATGTGCACGATTCTCTTTATTTTCTCCAATTCTCTCATTTTTCAGGGCAAGTCACAGTTTTCTTCAATACCCTCAAAAAACACCACTGAAGATGCTCTCACTCACAATATCCTAAATATATAGCTCGTAAATAGCACCAGTCTTTCAAAGCGGTCTGAGATTATAAAACTGAATAAAACAAATAGATTGGACTATTCTGAAATACTTCACTTGATCCAATATTTTTCAAAGCAGCCTGTCTCCCTCCACAAAGACCCGACAGCAGGGCAGTAAGAAATGGTATCCCGGGATGGGGAACAGGTGAGATGCAGATGAAGTTTTATTTACGGATATATGGCTATTCTTCAATTTCCATGAAACTTAAACATGCATGAACCACACTTCAAGGCTAGCGAATTCTACCTGACCCATTCTAAATCAATCCAGACCTTTTAATCCAGACTTTTTAAAAAGTTAGCAAAACAGCAGCAGCAGTAGCCAATCAGGAGATACAGTGGCTGCACACATTCCCTTCCTTGCCCGCCGAGGAAGTCTTTCCGTGGAAGGCGAGCCCTGGGCATCACGTCTGTGCGTGACCAGAACCACTGAGGTGTGCGGCTGAATCTCGGCCTTTATCCTGACCTCTCTGCACTCGGCTTTTAACAACTAGAGCTCGCCACACAAACGAAGTGGCTCCTCCTAGCTCCTAACGAGGCCCCCACTTCTATTTTCCTGGTCACGCCCATCACTATATGAAATTACCTAGTTCAGCACCTCCGCTCAGGGAGCGTTTCTCTCCCCAAAACACCAGCCTCTGACCCCGGCGGACTGCGCGCGGCACGGCGACCCCGGCCACTCCCCACCCCCTGGCGCCAGAGAAGGCCCGCGGAGGACGCGCGGCCGCCGGGGCCCAGGGTGCAGCGCTTACCCATCACCTGGACCCTGCAGATGGCGCACGTATCGCACTCTACGTCCCAGCTCCACATGGCCACCGCGTTCCACTTCTTCAGCGAGAACATTTTTTCGCCTCCGGACTTGGAGCCTGCGCCCCCCGAGTGAGAGGACAAGGCACAGGGTTCTTCCCCGTCTTCCACGTCGGCCATGGCGGCGGCGCGGAGCCGACGGCGAAGACGTTGGGTCTGGAGAGGCGGGCAGCTATGGCGACTCCCCGGAGCCCCCCAACGGGCCACAGCGCCACCCGCAGGCCGCCAGTCGGTGCAGAGCTCGGACCGACGGCTCACGATTGGCTGGTGCGGCTCAGTGACGTCATAGAGCGCCGGCGCCGGGGCGGGAACTAAGGCCCCGCCCTCCCCGCGGCGGGGGACTTCCGGCGACTCGGGGCGGAGCCCGGCTGCCCCACCTTTGGTGGGGGTTCGTTGGGGCGGTCTTTGAGGATTGTCGGATGTTGTCCTGCTTCAGGCCTCCATCAAACTTGCGGCTCCCAAGAGGCCACCTTGTTAATTTTCTGTTTGCCCCTTTCTCCCAAATGTAAACCAGCAGCGGAGGGGCTGAGGCCACATCACCACCTTATCCTTGGTATCTCAAAGCTTTCCTGGACCACAGGAGGTGCAATTGTTTAGCGATGTAGAAATGTGGTTCAGTGTTCCCCAAACTTTGGTCTTAAGCTTTGTGCAGTGGCAGTATCATAGCAAATGAGGTTTATCGGAGGCGCGATTATTGCTAATTGAAACTCTGGTCTCAGGATTGTTTGACACTTAAAAATTATTAGGGCTTTAATGAACTTTTGTTTGTGTAGGAGATACATAGATATATAAGTAAATGATTGCTTTTTATGAAATTAAAACAAAATTTAAAATATTAATTCATATAAAAATAATTAACTCATTACAAGTTATCACTAGAGCCGGGCGTGGTGGCGCACGCCTTTAATCTAGCACTCGGGGGGCTGAGGTAGGAGGAGCGTTGTGAGTTCGAGGCCTGCTTGGGCTACAACGCGAGTGCAAGGCCAGCCCGAGCTGCATAGTGCGACCCTGCCCCAAAAAACTAGGGTCGGGAGTTCGGCCTGCCCTGCCAGGTGCGAGGTTGTGAGTTTGATCCCTGGTGCCGCAAACAAAACAAAACAAAACAAAACAAAACAAAACAAAACAAAACACAAGTTATCACTAGAGCAATGACATCACACGTAGCTTCTGGAAAATTCCACCACACTCTGAAGAGAATGATAGTGAAAAATGGGGGGAAAGCTCTAAATATTGTTTTGCAAAGAGCTGACTTCATTTGTTCCCTGACAGAATCCTGAAAACCCTGGGAACTACACATGGGGCTGGTTTAACCACCTCCTTCTATGTAGGAGTAGTGAAGTCCCTAAAAGCAAGTAACAACAAAAATCACACAGCTTTTATGTGAAGATGACAGTTTGAAATCTGGGTCATCTTTCATTTGCCTGTCAAGCAGCTGTCTCCACTTAAAAGATAAAAAACCTGAGGCAAAGAGACCCTGGGACTCCTGATTCCTGCCACCACCTAGTGGTGTCAGGACTGGGATTTGGAGCCTCCTGTCTCTCACTGGGCCTGGCAGCATCTGCTGCTCTTGGGCCCGGGAATTGACAAGAATGTGTAAATATGTAGAAACAAGTGAGGACACAGCCACATTTCACCTGATGTAGATGGCTGCTGTCTGTTGAGTGTTGTCAGAGGACCGGGATATCTGTAAGGACTGCTGCAGTGAAGGTGATTTAGGAAAATGATCTCGCTGGGGCCTCCAAATGATATAGGAAAAATGATCCCGGACCTCCGAATGTTGTGGAGGAATGAAACTCCCAACCTATTATACGTACGGCGCGAGTTCGTGTTCTCTAAAATCGAAGAATGAATTTTAGGAACAACAGAGGGTAAGAGCAGAAAGTATTTATTGAGAGAAAGAAAGCTTCTGTCTGAGGGACAGAAGGGGGCCCAAGCGGGTTGCCAGGGACTCTGTTATATTTAGGGACTTTTACAGAGTAAAACCATGATGGGGAAAACTGGGAACTCGCAAGGCAGACGGGCATAAGGTGGGACAAAACCATGGTTAACCAGTAAGATCAGTTGCTCAGGTAAAATTGATTAAATCAAGGACAAATGGGGAGGCGAGTCACATAGTAAGCGAGGGATGCTTGATGATAATAACTCTTCCTGTAAAAGGGTGGGATGCTGATTCCTGACTTCCTCAGGGTGATACAGAACTATTTAGAATATCAATCCTTAGCATATGGGTGTATTTGTTTTGTCTTTTGTCTTGATATCTGGTCTGCAGGGAGAGGTGTGGGTCTCTTCCAAGGTCACCAAGACCTCTGGTCCTGTATGCGGGTTTTCTTGAGGGCCTAGCCCTGTCTGACTGCCTATAATATTTTTGTCTGACTCAGCTGCCTGTAACAAGGGGAAGCCTCATTAAAGCACAGAAGTAGGAAGAGCGGTACACAGAGCCCCCAGCAGGAGAAGAGTGAAGAGATCCTGCCGACCTCTCCCAGCTGTTTGCCAGAGTAGAGCAATAGTAGTGAAGGTTGACATGGATCTAACCACACTAACTTTATGAGCCAGATGAAGGTGTCTATAAACAAACTCAGATGAGCCATGGAAATCATGTCTGTCCACCGAAACGACTACACATCTGACCGTGGAGTGCTGAAAATGTTAGACAGCTTATAAAGAAGGAAGGGTGGACCCAGATGAGGATAAAATGTGCTCAGTTGGAGACACACCAGCTGCGTGATGAGGAAAGGCAAGCTCAGATGAACGGCTGTTCAGCCTAAGGGAGGGGGGCTGAGCATGAGTGGCCAGTGTCCGGCAGGGGATGTGGCGTGGGAGCCTCCTCCCTGCAGTGCGGCCTGAGAAGGGGAGACAGGTGGAAGGAGAGGGCTGGGGGCTGGGAGTAAGGAAGCAACGAGTTGGCACTTGGCGTGCCAGGAAGGTTTTTGCAGAGTGACAGGAATGAAGTGACGTGCAAGAGGCCAGTGGAACAAGCAAGCAGACAGAGCAGGGACAGAGGTGTGGTGGGGCTCAGGCATGGTCTAGGCTATTGGAGGAGATAGATGACTGTGATTTGCTTCTGTTTTACCTCCTGAGGGTTCACCTTAGATTCTAAGTGTCCAAAGTGTTACAGGCAACTGAGTTAGTTAGAAATATTATAGGCAGTCAGACAGGGCTAGGCCCTCAAAGGAACGGGTACAGAGGACCAGATATCTTGTGACCTTGGAAGAGACACACACCTCTTGCTGCAGGCCAGATCTCAAGACAAAAGGCAAAACAAATGCAACCACACCCTAAGCATAAGCATTAGGGATTAGGGGTGGATCATCTTGAGAAGCCAGGAATTACCATCCCAGTCCCCTGATCCCTAAGAATGCTCGCTTACTATGTGACTCACTTCTCCATTTGTCTTTGATTTGGTCAATTTTACCTAAACGATTAATCTTATTGGTTGACCACAGTTCTGTCCCACCTCAAGCCCATCTGCCTTGTGAGTTCCCAGTTTTCCCCATTAGGGTTTTGCTCTATAAAAGTCACTAGAAAAGACAGAGTCTTTGGCAACCCACTGGGGCCCCCTTCTGTTCCTCAGACAGAAGCTTTCTTTCTCTCAATAAATATATTCTGTTCTTACCTTCCGTTGTTCCTAAAATTCATTCTTCAATTTTAGAGAACATGAACTCACGTTGGACATATAGTAGGTTGGGAGTTTCATTCTCCTGTATCATTTGGAAGTCTCCCACCAAGATCATATCCTATATCAAAAGGACAGGAGCTTAGTGCAGCAAAACAAGCACGTTTGCCTTGTGCCCTGCTCAGGTCTTCATCTAGCCCAACCCTTTCGGTTACTCTCACCAGTCTGAGGGGTGCGAGTACGAAACCCAGACTCAGGCCCTGTCTCCTGTGTGGTCCCTATTCTTCATGCTCTGTACACTGCAGACACAGTTCATTTTGATATTTTTCCTTAAAATACTTAGGTACTTGAAAAAAACCTTTGTTTCAGTGTGCTGTTGGAGTAGGGGTCTGTAGGCAGGGAAAGAATAGAATAGGATATCTTTCTGGCTAATTCTAACTAGAAAGAGTTAAAACTTTCCTGGAGGGAGCAGTGAACAAGAGGAGAAGGAGAGCTGATGGACAGAGCAGGAGGAAACCGGACGCCCCAACCAAAACTGCCCGCCTCCCCACCCCAGTCAAATGTAAAGGAGACCAAAAGGGGAGGGGATGTGTATCTTAAAGGAAAACCCTTGTTTAGTATATAGAAATATATCTGTATTCCCACTCCAGGGGTCACTGTATTGCTGCACTTGATAACACACATCTCCTTACTTAATGACTAACTCCAAGATGTCTCTTCTAGACTCCTCCTAACCAACCTGCAGCTCCCAAAGGTAAGGCTCTGACAAGACACGCGAGCAGGAGGAAACCAGACAAAGCCCACCAAGAGGATGTGCACATGGGTAATGGTGCCTAGCACCTACCTCAGACAGTCGGTGGAACCAGTCAGATGTGACGAGTTCCAGGGGGTAAGGCCCACCCCAAAAACATAATGAAGCCTGGGACAAAGGCTCAGAAGGAATCCATCTTTCGGGGACTCCCCTCACTCCTCTCCAGGGTAGCTTTTCGTTTTGTTTTGTTTTTTGAGACAAGGTGTTTTTTTTTTGTTTGTTTGTATTGTTTTGTTTTGTTTGTTTGTTTGTTTTTTGAGGCAGGGTTTCACTGTATGGTTCAGGCTGCCCTTGAACTCACTTTGTAGTCCAGGCTGGCCTTGAACTCGCGGTGATCCTCCTGCTTCAGCCTCCCCAGTGCTAGGATTATAGGTGTGTATCACCACACTCGGCTTTGAGATAAGGTCTTGTTGTGTAGTGCGGGCTGAGCCTTGAACTCATTACATACCCCAGGTTGAGCTTGAACTCAAAGCGATCCTTCTGCTTCCGCCTCCTGAGTGCTGCGATTACAGGCATGTACCACCACACCTGGCTAGGGCAGCTTTCTGCCTTCTGCTTTTTCTTCCTTGCAAATAAAGTGTCTTCCTTTCTTAAATTGTCCCATTAATTCATTATTGGTGCTGAGTTTACCTGGTTAGCCACTCATCCTAGCAGCACACCTGAGATGCAACAGTTCAAGTGAATGTTTTTGTTTTGGCATTGGGGATTGAGCCCCGGGTCTTTTGCACTGAGCTACATACTCACTTCCTTTTTGATTTTGAGACAGCATCTCACTAAGTTGCTAAGTTTCTTAGGTTGACTCGAACTTGAAATCTTTCTGCCTCAGCCCCCCAGTGCTGGGATTACAGATGTGCATTGCCACACCTGGCTTCATTATTTATTTCTTTAATTTATACTTTTTTTTTTTTTTCAGCACCGGGGATCAAACTCACAACCTCATGCCTGCCAGACAGGCACTTAAGCCACTAAGCCAAACTCCCAGCCCTAGTTTTTGGGGCAGGGTCACACTATGTAGCTCAGACCAGTGTTGTGCTCGTGTTGCAGCCCAAATCGGCCTTGAACTCACAAGGTTCCTCCTACCTCAGCCTCCCAAGTGCTGGGATTAAAGGTGTGCACCATCACACCTGGCTTTTACTTTGATTTTCATTTCCTCCTGCATGCCATTCATCTTTACTAAAATAATTTTTTCCCATTGTTGGGAAAACTTACTCTACCCTCTTAGATTTAGTGTTTGGAGCTTGTGAATTAAGTTGACACAAATAGTTTAATAAGAAAAAAGCCAGATTTTTATTCACAAAAATAGTCAGACTTCTCAGAGAAGCAGACTCAAATAGTCGGTTAGAATTTGGAGTTTGTATACAATGCAAATAAGGGCAAGGTCGGGGGAAGGGGTGCTTATGGGAGCCATCCTTTAGAGAAGATAAACTGAAGGTCTAGGAGAATAGATGAGAGATAGCCATGATAGTGTTGTGACAATGTCTACCAGGTGATTTAGTGTCTAGGTACTGATGTTTCTAGTTTTAAAAATACCTGGAGAAGGAATTTATAGCAGTTGAATTCTTTTGAAAGGCAGAGAGGAATTCAGAAACAAGTCACTTTTCTGGTATCTGTTGAATCTCAATGCCTTATTCTGTGATGGCATATTTTGGATCACTTTACTGTATTAAAAAAACCACAAAACCAAAACCTAATGAAACTTATTGAGCTGACACTTAGGAGGCTAAAGCAGGAGGACTGCTGCAGGTTCAAGGCCAGCCTGGGCTCCGTAGTGAGTTCTGGGCCAGCCCAGAATACACAAGAACCTGTCTCAAAAAAACCAAACCAAAAGGCAAACGCAACAAAGTAAGAAAACTATTTCTAGCAGTCAGAGATAAAAGTCAGCCCCAAATGTTTATGGCCCCCTCTAAGCAAGCCCACTCTCCACACATTTGTCAAGACAAGACCTGGGGCTCATCTCACTTCTCTTGTGGAAATAATTATATCTACTCCCATAGGTGTCTGGGCATCTGCTTGTGTTCCTTGGTCTGATGAAGCTCAACAATTTATTTGCCTCTCTTTGCCTTATATGAAGCTATTGTGGCCAGAAATTGCTCAACTGGCCCCCAATTCCAACACGCACGCACATTCATATGCACACCCACACATTCACACAGACACACAGACACACACAGTGCTGAAAGCATACATTTGGCCAAAGTAATCAGCCTTGTTGGAGAATTCCTAAAGTCCTCCAAACCATATTTCATTCAGTGTAAGACATCAACTGTCAAATGTGTAATGCAGATCAATTTTAGATGTGAATTAAAAAAATGTACAGAACAGGTGAAAATAACACAGGAAAGCCCAGGTCTAAATCTCCTGATGTCTACTTCAGAAACCTGGTGACTTTCCTAGGAAAGTTGAGTTTTTGAGATTGGTTTTGATCAATTTCTCTAAAATTGCTCCACATTGAATCTGTGTGACCCCTCAGTATGGATGAGATGGTGCTATGTGTGCTTTTACCTCTTCACAGAATTCCGTGGAGTTTTGGTATCAGGAGGTAGTCTCAGTGGCTTATTGTTGCTTCAAACTTGACACAAGGAGATCACTACCTTTCTTGCAAACTGTAGTTTCCGTTCAAGAGTCCCCTCCCCGCTTTTTTGAGCCAGGGTCTCGCGATATAGTTTAGGTTGGCCTTGAACTCACTATGTAACCCAGGCTGGCCTAAAACTCATGGTAATCTTGCCTCAGCCTCCCAAGTGCTGGGGTGACAGGTGTGCGCCTGGCTACGGTTCCTTTTTTCTGCTGGAGGTATAATTCTCTCCTGAATATAATTGCCCTGGCCGGAACCATAGGCATCTTTGACTTTTCTCCCTTCCTCACCTTTTAGATATAGTCATCTATTCATTCTTCCTTAGAAATCTGTAGAATCAGCACAGTTTTCCATTCCCTCT
>RJWM01040770.1:0-15425 GCA_004363535.1 Dasyprocta punctata
TGCTACTGCAGTCAACACACTGCCACGTTTGACCACCCAACCTGCATCCACCTCCAGCTGAATGTTCCCACCCTCCCAAAGACACAGTACCTTGTACTCGTCATCTATCAACAGCAAGACCTTGGCATAGTCTTGATCCATGACTGGGAGAAGCAAGGACTGCAAGATGGGGCGCTTGAGCACTGGGGGAGCCACTTGACTCCACTTTCCAAAAATGGGATTGAAGACATACAGGGAACTCATTCCTGTTTCCTAAAATGGGCAGGCAAACATGGAAAGAACACACATCACAAGGGTAAACCAGGAAACCTGACAATGTAGCTCAACAGGGAGGAATTCCCTACTCTTTGCCCTCTTTGTGGGAAAATTCAGTTCTTGGCTGCAGGGGTATAGTCCCCCAGGTTAATGTCAAAAGGAAAAGAAGTCAAACTGTCTCTGGCTCCAAATTCAACCAAGAACTAGACGTGGTGATGAGCAAATAAAAAGGTTAAGTATAAGGTGGGCATAGTGTGTATACCTATAATCCCAGAACTTTGGGAGGCTGAGCCAGGAGGATCTCACATTCAAGCCCAGACTGAGCAACTTAGTAAGACTTTGCCTTAAAATAAAAAATCAACAGGACTAGAGATATAGCTCAGTACAAGGCCCTGGGTTCAATCCCTAGTACAATAAACAAACAGGTCAACTGCAATTCAGTAACACCATGATGGCCTTTCCGGAAGAGTGCCTACCAAACTCCCTCTCTGGTAATACTAGAATGGATCCACAAAATCTGTTCCAATTCTGGGAGGCAAGAATATAAATACTTTTGTGTCCTGCTCTCCTTCCTAGAGAAAAGGGAAAAGAACCACTCAACTACCAACAACAACCTATGACTGGAAAGAAAGTTGGCAGAAGTGAAACCTGCTTTGGATCAACTCCACATGAGCAATGGATAGTTCCTCCAACCAGGCAAGAAATGCAGAAACGAAAGTCCCAACCCTTGAATGTTCCTCTGGGACTCTCACATAATTCCAAAGGCCTGGGAGAAATCTGAATTGCTAAACACCAAAAATGCCACACAAGTCAGAGACTGACAGCCTCACCTTGTCCTTTATCAGGAGCGTGCACTGCGGGGGGTGGGGGAAGTGAGCAGTAGTTCTTTGGACCATCAGCTTAAAGGAGGAGTCTGGCTTGACACTGGGCAGATATTGTTTCCACAGGATCGTGCCAGAGCTGCTCTCAATGCCAAAAAGCTGCAAGATAAACAAATACTTGGCTCATAACTAGAAAGAAAAGCCAAACAACTGATTCTATCTTTGCAAACTGGAACCAGTGCTACTATCCCCTACCAAGCTTTTTAATTCCCACTCCCTGAACTGCAGAAGGTTTGATACCTGGGGCTTATAGCCATACCTTCCCTGAGGCCGTTACCATCACCATCATCTTCTGCAGGTTGAATTCATCCCTGGCCAAGGTGTCGATGTTGATCTCATTCTTAATCTGGCTTCGGGGCTTCCGAGCATCATAGAACATTTTCCAGAGGTGGGAAGTCCACGCTTGTAGCAGGATGAGCTGAGATGAGAGGCGTTTTAGGAACATCCCCAGCAGGCCATCTGGTGTCAGGGAAATGGTAACACACTCTGTGTCAGACCGGGTGTCCAATAAGGTGCATGGTTTTCCCAAGGAGAGACATGTTCCTCACCTGCACAGCGTTTTGGTCACTTATACTCCAGGCTCCAGGCCTCCTGAGAAGCAGTCTGTCTGATGGTGACAGTCTCAAACTGAGGTATGACTATGTACAAGCTTCCAAAACCCCCTTACCTGGCACTTACGATTTCACCTGACTGAAATCTTTAGGAATAAGAGAGACTAAGAGGTCAGGGACTGGCCATGCACAATGCAGCCAAGCTATAAATGTCACCACCACAGCCCCACATCCAGGATGGCAGGGAAAGGCTTCTGGGTGCCACAACAAAGCCAGAAGGTGCGGGTGTGGGGTTGCAGGGGTGCAGGGACATGTGTATCACTAAGAGGTGCTTCTATTTCCTATTGTTTCATGTATACTTTGTCAGCTATAACCTCTACCCAACAGACCAACCTGCAACCCATTCACAGGCCCATCACTCCCTCCATCCCTGCCTCCATCAGCTAGGCCATTACCCTCTAAATCTCCATCTCCAGACCAGGGACTTGGTGGCAGACACAAGGTAACATGATGTAATGGTTGATACACTGTGTCAACTTGAGAAGTTTAGAAGTTTAAGTGACTCAGCAGGGGGCCAGGTTCCTCACTTCTTAAACATCTATGCAAGATGAGGGCTTAGAGATGATATGCTACACCCACCCTAGGTGGTGGTAGCCTGTTTACAACATAAGGGAGGAAAAGAGGTTTGCTCTCCTGCTTTTGCTCTTGCTGCTTTTGCTGTCTTCTGCCACCTTGAACTATTGCCCGTGTCATGCCAGCCTGCCTTGGAGCAGCTGATTAAGGACTAAAGCCCCCACAACTATCAGCTGAATAAACCATTCCCCCTTTTATTGGGGCGTTGGGTATTCTGTCTCAGCAACAAGAGAAAAGTAACCAAGACACATGCTAAAAAGAGATTAAAATCCCAGTCCCACTCTTTACTACCATGTGACCTTAGGAAACGTAATTAACCTTGATGTCTTTGTTTTCCACATCTGTAAAGGACACGTAACCCAGAGGGCTGTTACAAAGATCAGATCACATGATGTAATATAGGATTGAGGATGGTGCCTAATATAGGCTAAGTGCTCACTAAAAAGTAGTACCTTGCTTATCTATTTTCCATCAACATCAGCTCAAGAAAGAGAAGTGACCGGCAAAGAGGACAAGTCAAAAGCAGAGCAATCCACACACACGTTGTATGTACCTCAAGTCGGAAAAAACAACCAAATGCTAGCCATGTGGGCAGCCAATGAGCAACAAGGCAGCAAGAAGCAGGCTTTACCTTGAATTGCTGGATCCAGGCAGCAGAAACAAATAGTAAAGTCAAGTTAATCCTTGGCTTAAGAAAACATGTGATGCTAGCAAGGTTCCTGGCCCAGGCAGGCCCTGAACTACCTGCTAGGGAGTGAGATCAATGGATGGGGGGCAAAGCGGGTGACAGGACTGATTAAGAGTGGAGTGAATATAGTTTACCGGGGAACTGAGACTGTGGCTGGCTTCAGAGTGCACTGGGCTATTTCCATAATTAACAGGTCAACATGGTTATGTTTCTCTAGGCACATGTGGCTGTTGCTTTGGGGACAATGGGTAGACAGTGCCTGATACGATGCCTGACAAGTTTTAGGCACTCAGAGAATGACAGTTATTACTATGCTAAGTTAGGAGTTGTTTTGTTTTCCCTCAACATCTTTTCCTAGAGGGATTCACAGGTCATTTCCTTTGCTGGAAAGAATGATTATATAAACCACAGGGACATGAATGCACCAGAAACTCACTGGCTTATTAGGAACAGAAGGGCAAACTGGTTGAGCCCAGGAAGCCTGGGACACTGCAGGGCAGCATCTCTTGTGTCTAACTAGCAATCCCAGCCCCAGAGCAGATCCCCTCCAGCAGCTTTGCAGTCCAGCCCCCTTGGGGTCATACCTGCTTTCTTGCCAAATTCTCCTTCCAGCTCAGCCTGTGCCCCAGTCAGGGGGAGGTCCACCATCTCCAGGCACACCACCTCTGCCAGGGATTCCTCGCGGCTCCAGAGCACCACCTTCCCAGCTGCAGGAAACCAGTAGACAAAAGCTTAGCCTGTCTCTGCTACCTGCTGATGGGACTCTACTAGATGGTTCAGGGATCAGTTCTCATAAAGATAGAAGAAGCCAAGTGTGGTGGCACATGCCTGTAATCCCAGCACTTGGGAGGCTGAGGCAGGAGGATCACCGTGATTTCAAGGCCCGCCTGAACTACATAGTAAACTTAAGTCCAGCCTGTACCACCTATCGAGACCCTGTCTCAAAAAATAAATAAATTACAATAGAACAAGAGGCTAGAATCACTAGGTGAGGTGAGAAAAGTTCAGATCCCACCCTAAAATGCTAAGAACTTGGGTAGAGGGAGGAAGGGATGCAAAAAGAATAAAGACATATGTACATGCACCAACTCCCCATGATATAGTCATTATGTACCATAAATATGTACTAATAAAGCAAAAGAATTTTAGAGGGAAAAATGCTAAGAACTTACTGAAAAGTAGATGACAGGCAGCTCAAAAGAAAATATGCCTGGTATACCTCACTGCGGCTTTCCTAGAAGCCTGTCCTCCACCCCCCAGAACCAGTCTGACTGGAAGGCGAGGCAGACCGAAACACAAATGTGTTGCATGAGATACACTCACCCAGCTGCTGCAAGAAAAGAAGCAGATGGTCTTGCGTCTGCACCAAAGCCCGGTAGCCCACTGAGTCATCCTTCTTCAAGAACACCTGGATGTACAGCTATAAGCCAACAGTCAGTAAGAATGCAGATGCTTTTCAGAGCCCAAGGTCTCAGAGTTGCTAGAGGCCCATGTCATGCCATTATTTAAACATACACCAATTATCTGGATGATGATACAATTAGGAATATTCTTTGGAGCCAACAGAGTCCCAAGCCCTCTCAGACCTGTCCATGAAGGAACGTGAGTACTTGACAGTATTACCACATCCGTCCAAACCCCAGTCCCGCTCCACAGCACAAGCAGAAGACCAGGATTAGACTTTCCGCTTTAGGGATAAAAAAGCCAGAGCCCAAGGCTAAGAAACACAATCCAATAACCCCAAAGGGACTCAAGAGGATTACAAGTGCAGATGTGGAGTTAAGACAGCCATGACCTTGAACCCCAGCAACATGTGTTACTAGCTGCAACTCCGGATAGGGCCACAAATGCCGCCGGGCCACAGTAATGTTTGTAAAACCATGTCAGTAACAACCACTTCCCAAACTATTGAGAAGGTTCCATCCAATTGTGCACAAGCACAGAGCTAAGCACAGCGCCTGATGCACAGTGACACGTGGGCACAGACCACAGCTGCTCTTCCTATCATTTATGATCAGTCAATGGGAAGAACTAGAACCCAAGTCCAGAGGGCTCTTACCCAGGATCCCTGGCTGTGACCTGGCCCTGTGGACAAAAACCCAGAGCTAACAAGCCCACAGGACGGAGTTTGAGGTAGAGGCTCTGACTCACCCGCTCGGGCTGAGTATCGTTCTGCTCCAGGCTAAACGTAATCGTGGTGTCCAGCAGCCGCCGGCCTGTCTCCGCTAAGTAGAGGTTAATGGTGTAGGTCTGGTTGAAGCAAGCCAGTGAGTCCTAGGGAAACAACCAGTATGGTCAACTACAGCAGGGGTTTCCAACCCCGATTAGTACTGGCCCACAGCCCATTAGGAACCAGGCCACAGCAGGAGCTGAGTGGCGGGAAAGCAAATCTTCATCTGTATTTAGAGCCTCCCCACACCACTCTCCCACCACTCGCATCACTGTCTGAGTTCTGTCTCCTGTCAGATCAGTGGCAGTAACAGATTCTCACACGAGCATGAACCCTACAGTGAACTGCATAAGCGAGGGATCTAGGTTGCACCATCCTTATAAAAATCTAATGTAATAATAGAAATAAAGTGCCCATTAAATGTAAGGCACTTGAATCATACCAAAATCATTCCCTGCACCCACATTTATTGAAAAATTGTCTTCCAAGAAACTGGTCCATGGTATTGAAAGACTGGGGACCACTGAACTGAACGTTCCCCCAAACGATATCTGAGGAGTCAGTGAAAATACCCTAGAGAAGGGCCAGAAAGGGAAACACGTGTAAAAGAAAGTTAATAAGCAACGAAAGCAGGCCAGTTATAGTGGTACATAATTCCAGCACTCAGGAGGCTAAGGTAGGAAGATTGCCTCAAGTTTGAGGCCAGCCTGGGCTACGAAGTGAGTTCAAGGCCAGTCTGAACTGCACAGTGAAACCCTGTCTCAAAAAGAAAAAAAAAAAAGCAAAGAAAGCTAAATCATAAGAGAGAAATGAGGTACCTGGATAACTAAAGGAAATGACAATTACTACACCTGTTTTAGAAGAAAGCCAGTAAGTAGAGTGTAGCAGAGACTTTCTAAAGAGGGGTAAGATCCTGAGCAAGGACAGGAGGAAAGGGAAGCCCAGGAGCTAAATCCGGAGCTGAAGCCACAGTCAAAGTCCTAAACTCCAGCCAGGGCCTCATGCTTATGCCTCAGGGCAAACACACAGAACACTGTTCAGCTCTGCCGGCCAGGATCCAGACAACAGGGAAACTGAGGCCCAGGGAAGAACGTGGTTAGGAACAGATTCTATGGACTCTACCTCCTCTTTTCACCTTAAAAAGGGGTGAAAAGAAACATCTTTCAGTTCGTGGTACTTCGGAGCCGTCCAGGACAGAGAACTTGAGATCCACCAGCCTTGCTTTCTCACGTCGGCTCTCATGTCCCCAGGGCAGGGACACTGCCCAGTGCCACACCTACCTGTGCACTGGACTTCTCCGAAAAGCTTCCCATTGACCCATCTTCAGAACTGCTAGGTTTCTGCTAGGGGAAAAAGCACAGGAGAAAATTCAGCCACAGGATCACTCCCCAGTTACCAAAACAAAGCTTTCTTTTCTGTGTCTCATCAGCACTGGGAAAAGACAGATCTCATTTCTCACGCCTGCACACAAAATGCAGCAACGCCTAACAGTCTCAGTGAAAATGGGGTTGCCACACTGAGGTTCCCAGTCTCCTTCCTGGGAAGAAAGAGGATGTGCACAAGGCTCTGGAGGTAAGGAGAGGCCCCCGACCCCGTGTTCTACCTCACTGGGCAAACAGGCCCAGCCCTCTGACTCGGGCTCCCAGGAGGAAACCCCACGTGCTGGCTGTCACTCTCTGTACTCACCACTTCGTTCCGACAGGTCATGACTGCGGCCACTGTCTTCTCCCCAGTAGTGGCAAAGCTCACAAGGGCAGTCTGGGGGGAAAGCAGGGTGTCACCTCCCAGATGGGGCCTGTATTAGCCAGCAGCCTTCCAGATGGTCACCTCTCCTGGGACAGGCTCTTAGCCTTAGAATTCAAAGCGCTCCCAACTTTGGAAATGATGACCAGGGCGTTTCGGCACAGACGAAGGGCCTTGCTGCATCTAACAGAACTCTCCCCTCCCCCTACCACAGCTCAGAGCACCCTCAGCCCCGCACTGCACTGAGGACACACAGGGGAGCTGACAGCCCTACTTTCCTGTGAACTCCATGGAAAAAAAGTGCTTTACTCTAAAGATTTCTGTAACACGGGGGGAAAACGGTATTGCATTCCTACCATAAGACTACCCCTCTCAAGTCACTTAGGGGATGGTGCCACCAACTTCAGGCCTATCAGCAAATGCCTCCAGCTTTAAAAACACTGCCTCCTAGCATCCAAATCTTGGCCAGACCCTCCTGCAACCACACCACCCACAGTTACCTGGGGGAAGTTTTTGAGTAGACTCAGAGTCCCCTGGTGGTAGTACAGCAGGGCATAGTGGCTTGGGGACAACTGCAGGAAGAACTGGGGCCGAGAAGGATCCACTGGGTTGGGCTGTGTGGGCAGCACTCGGGGCTGGAATCCACTTCCAAATTCTAAGTCAAGCGACTGAGGGAAGCAAGACAAGACTAGGATTAGAGCAAGCAGTCAACCAGTCACTGACCCACCCACGCTTCCATCCACTGCCCCTCTTTGCTAGGGGATGTAACTAAGGCAGGGCGGAAGCTCCAGAAGCTCCCACTCAGCTTCTCCAAAACAAAGAGTGGCTCATTTCTCCAATACCTGATCGGCGGAGGCCTGAGCTTTTCTCCATGACTGCCACAGCTCACGAAGGAGGCCACGAAACCACCAGGAGAAAAATCCCCAGTGGAGTGGTGCTGACCCTTCTGAGCCCTGCAGGCAATGCCTCAGGCCAGGAGAAGCAGCTGCAGCCTCTCACCTGCAGTGGGATCTGCCGAAGTTCCCACTCCGTCTCCAGGGCCAAAGTGTGGAGAGAGCGTGAGCTCGGGTCAGGGCACACCAGGACGGCCTCTTCCACCATGCCACAGGCTCCAGTGAGACGCTGCAGCCATGGAGTTGAAACCCTGACCTGCAGGAATGACATCAGAACATGAGGCACCCTAGGGACTTCTGCATTCCCTCTCAGCCCTCCAGCAGCACGGCTGCCGCAATGCCGGGAGGGCCCTAAGCTCAAAGGCTCTTCACAGTTGGTTCCAAAGGGATTCTTCCCGCCCCACTCCTCACCAGCCTCCCCAGAACCTCCAAAAATGGAGAAAAATCAAGATTTTTCTTTCCGGCCACTAGAAAAATGTATTAGGTAACTATATACTTCAGCTAAGTATTTCTCTACTGTGTTCGTCTACTACGTGGTGTTGTACAATTATAATAATGCTACCTTAGAAAATACAAAGGGGAATGACTAGATCTATGGAATTTTTCAGACATCATAGAAGAGCACTTCATGCAACTATAAGTACTTTAAACACATGCCAGTGAGGACAAGCCAGTGGCAATGGGCTAGAATCGGAAACCATAAATGGCTTTTCATCTACTCAGCCAAGTTCTCTGGCCCTGCTGCAAATAAGCACTCTATCGATTCCTCCTTCCCCATTCCAAGGCTCCGCAAGCCAGATGCCTTCCCATACCTGCTGAACAATCTCTCCATCTTCCACGTTAAACTTGACAGTGTTCACATGGCTGAAGGGAACCACGCCGAGGGCCCACACTACCCCAGAGCCGTAGGAATACACCATCTGATAGTGGATGCTGTCACTGAGACAGGGAAGAAAGAGCAGGGGCCACAGCGTTAGCCCTTGAGTGGGATCATCCTCAGGGTGTTCTTCCAAAACCAGGCTGCCGGTCAGGCATGGTGGCGCACACCTATCATCTCAGCACTCAGGAGGCTGAGGCAGGAGGATCACTGTGAGTTGGAGGCCAGCCTGGGTTACATAACCCAGGCGGCCAGGCCTTCACCAGATGTCACAAACTAGCAATCCCCAAATGTTTAATTCACACAGCTCTGGATTTTGTTTTTGTTTTGTTTCGTTTCAGTACTGGGAGTTGAAGCCAGGGGTGCTTTAGCACTGAGCTATATCCCCAGCCTTTTTTTGTCCTTATTTTGAGTCAGAGACTAAGTTACTCACACTAGCCTTGAACATGTGATCCTCTGGCCTCAGCCTCCCTATAGCTGGGTTTACAGGAGTGGATCACACTGTCTAGCCTTTTCTTTGTTTTTTCAGTTTTGGTTTTTTTGTGGTGAAGATCAGACCCAGGGCCTTACTCATATTAGGTGTCACTGGAAGAGAACCACTGAGCCACACCTTTAGCATTGCTTTTGTTTTTAATTGGAATACCTGTCAACATTTAGAAAATCAAATAGAGCCAGGCCTCACCCGCTCACCCATCGGCTGGGTAAGGCTGCCCCCTGGAGGTAGGTCAAGCACACTGCAAGTCCCAGCACAGCCCCACAGGAACCACTTTCTCCATCTCTGCTCGAACTTTGAAAATGTCCACAGGTGGTCCAAACTGACCCTTTCCTTTTCCTCTTCTCGCCCGCTCCTTCCCAACTTCAATACTTTCCACCATTGGGACTCCTGAAATCCCTCTCAAGCCTCACTCAGCGCCTACCCTAGGGTCTGAGTCCCTCCTTCCTTCGTTTCTTCCTTCTTTTCCTCCCTCCCTTCCTTATTTTCCTTACTCCCTTCCTTCTTTCCTTCCTCCCTTACCCCTCTTCTCCTCCCTTTCTCTTTGTTCTGTCTCTTAATGTGAATGAAAGGCTCAATCTAACTGGAAATAGATGTCAAGAAGTCCAAAGTTACCATGCCCGTGAGTGTGCAAATGGCTCCTTTCCTTGGCCAGCTCAAGTGCCCCAGTTTAAGAATTTTTTTCCTGCAGCAAAGGACCCTCCCAGTGTAGCCACAGCTTTTGCACAGGGGTCCAAATCCAGCAAGTACAAATACCACACACAACACCAACAGGAGGGCAACCTGGCCAAGCAAATGCTGCAGGACCCTCCAGGAGAAAGAGGGGCTCACAGGAAATAGAACGAGGCAGCCTTTCTGGGAGGGGCCAGCCTTACCTCTCTGGGAGATGCTCCACCCACTTCAGGTGCCCACTGGAGAGGTGATGGAGGGCAAGAGTCGTCTTCTTCAGGACCGCGACGTACCTCACTGACTCCTGCAGGCCTACCAGCCCAAGTGCCTGGAAACTGAGCACAGGTACGGGGTGAGGCCCTCAGGCAAGAGTGCACAGTCTCAACACTGCCTCACTGCCTGGAGGGGAAGAATATAAACTTTGGAGGCAAAAACACCTGGATGTCAAACTTGGCCGACTTCAGAGTCTGTGCTGCAACCACTCAGTCACTCTGCTTCCCCAAACCCTGAAATCTGCTAAGGGCTGTTCCCTCCTTCCACTAAGACTTAACAGCAGGGTCCGCTGTCCACCCTAGGCCTGTCTACCCTACACCCGCCAGCAGCACTGTCATCGTGGGCTAGATGCCTGCCTCCCCACTTCACTGTGAGTTTGATGACAGGAGCTATCTCACATTCACACGGGGGTTCCCATGCCCTACAGGGTAGGAGCCAACTCTTTACTGAGTGAATTATTATTATAAAATGCGTAAGCTAATACCAATAACCCTGTAATTTAAACACCCTTAACAAAGAGGGAACAGAGACTTGAGCTGTTCAAAAATAAAAACACGGAAAATTTTATATTATATTCCTATAGCTAGAGCATGGCTGGGCATAGTGGCACATGCATGTAATCCCAGCACCCAGGAGGTTGAGGCAGGAGGATCACCGTGAGTTCAAGGACAGCACGAACTACATAGCAAAAACACTGTCTCAAATTTTAAAAAAAGGAACATGGCAAAGCTCACACATCATAGTAAAATGAGGAAAAGCATTCAAGTATGAGAATAAATACTGACAAATACTGCCCTCACAGAACTAGAGAAAACAATAAAAAATTTACATGGAACCAGAAGAGACCCAGAATAGCAAAAGCAATCCTGAGAAACAAGAACAAAACAGAAAGCATCACAACCCCAGATTTCAAATTATATGACAAAGCTAGTGATAAAAACAGTATGGCACTTACACAAAAACAGACACAGAATGTATTTTTTTCTTTTTTTATCCTGTCTTTTTTTTGTTTTTTTGGTTTTTTTTCTGAGACAAGGTCTTGCTGTTGTAGTCTAGACTGACCTCGAACTTCAAAAAATGGGCAACTAAAATGAATAAACAAGCCGGGCGTGGTGGTGCACGCCTTTAATCCCAGCACTCGGGAGGCTGAGGTAGGCGAAGCGTTGTAAGTTCGAGGCCAGCTTGGGCTACAATGCGAGCACAAGGCCAGCCTGAGCTACACAGTGCGACCCTGCCTCAAAAAAACCCGGACCGGGAGTTTGGCTCAGTGGCTTAAGTGCCTGCCCTGGCAGGCGCAAGGTTGTGAGTTCAATCCCCGGTGCCGCAAAAAAAAATTAAAAAATAAAAAAAATAAAAAATAAAAAGAAATAAAATGAATAAACATGTCTCAAAAGTACAAATGGCCAATAAATACATGAAAAAATGTCAAAATCTCTGGGCATTAGAGAAATGCATAATCAAAGACCACCAAGATTCCATCTTACTCCAGAAAGAACGGCCATCATCAAGCAAGCACATCACAACAAAAGCTGGTGAGGCTGCAGGGAAAAAGGAACCCTTCCACACTGCAGGTGGGAATGTAAACTAGTACAGCCACTAGGGAAATCAGTGCGGAGAGTCAGCAAAAAACTAAAAGTGGAAATTCCATCCCTAAACTGGGTGGGTGGCACACACTTGTAATTCCAGCACTTGAGAGGCTGAGGCAAGGGGATCATGGTGAGTTCAAAAAACAAGAAGGAAGGAAGGAAGGGAGGAAGGGAGAGAGGGAAGGACCAGGGATATAGCTCAGTGGCACAGTGACTGCCTGACAAGCGCAAGGTCCTGAGTTCAATTCCTGACACCAAAAAAAAAAAAAAAGAGAGAGGAAGGAAAGAAGGAAGGGAAAGAAGGAGTGATAGACCACTGAACCCATCAATTCTAGGTAGATTCCCAAAAAGAATCAATGACATATTATAGCAATACCTACATACCTATGCTTATAACAGCACGATTCATTATAGCTTTATCTTGGAAGCAGTCTGTATGTCCACTAACAGATAAGTAAAGAAAATGTGGTATTTTTACACAATGAAATACTACTCTGCCATACAGAAAGATAAATGAGTAGGAAAACAAATGCACCACGAGACCATAATGTTAAGTGGAATAAGTCAGATATACAAACTTAAATATCCCATGGTTTCTCTCACATGAGAAACCCAAGTATAAATAAACTGCATAAAAAGTTGGAAAAAATTGAAATAAATTAGAAAAAGAAAGAATTTTTTAAAAATTAAAGAAAAAGGAAAAGAAAAAAGAAAAAGAGAAAGAATAGTCAGACATGCTAGCACACACCTATAATACTAGCATTTGGGAGGCTGAGGCAGGAGAATCACCTCGAGTTCGAAGTTAGTCTAGATTACAACAGCAACACTTTGTCACAAAAAAACGAAAAAGACAGGATAAAAAAAAAAAAAAGAAAAATACACATTCTATGCCTCACTCAGAGCCCCTTAGATGTGCTCAGTGAACACTGACTAAGTAAAGCCATCCTCCATAACCTTGAGCACATGAAGAACGGGCATTTGATGTTCTCTGCCTCCTCACAAGGCCTGGAACTGCTGTCCGTGCAAATGTGGGCCCCAGCTGAGCCTTTCAGGCACCCAAGGCGGAACAGCTAATCCCCTACCTGCCGCTGTCCAAGGTTATCTCCCAGTTCAGGCCCCCGATGTTAGTCTCCCATGAGCGCATGATGCGGCCTCCATTGGACACGGTGACTGCATCTGGAAGAGAAAAGACCATGAAGTCACTTCCCAAACTTTCTTTGTCACCTCATAGAGCCTCACCTCTGACTTAAAGAAGCCAATAGACTTTAAAGGGCACCTGTCCTTCACTGCCAGAAGCACCCATTCCCTTCCCATCAGACCTTGTACAAAGAAGAGAACCAAGGAGTGACAGGGTACTGGCCCAAGAGACCCAGCAGGCCTCTGCTTACCCTGTCCGTGGAGCAGCATGGCGTCCACAGCCCCTTCTGCCGTGCCTTTGTCAACATGGCGCCACACTGAAAGGCAAGAGAGCAGGCATGACTGTGGACATCTCCGTGACCAAGAAGCCTGGGAGAGGGCTGAAGAGATCTCTATTTGGACAGCAGTATCCAATTTTATTTAGAGGAGAGGAGGAGTACAGCTAACAGGCCATGATCTAGTCATGAGCAATGAGGGGAGGAAGGGGTAGAAGGGACCCACTATGTCCCCATCTGAGGCCTCTGTACCCCCCAGGCTCCACTATCACTCAATCAGACGAATGATTACAAGATTAACAAAACCCATCTAATTTATCAGAAAAACAGTGATTACAAATTCCATTTCTATGAGTTTAGTACTGAAGAACAATCCAGCCAACAAGTCAACAATCTAAGAGGGAGGAGGGCATCTGACCCTTTAAAATAGAGTAAGGCGCTTTACAGCAGTAACTTTTTTTTTTTTTTTTTTGAGATAGGGTCTCACTATGTAGTTCAGGCTGGTCTTCAACTCACTATGTAGCTAAGGCTGTCCTCAAACTCACAGTGATCCTCCTATCTCAGCCTCCCAAACACTGGGATTACAAGCATGCTCTACCATGGCTCACCAATATCTAGCAGTATTTAAAGATGTTCAGGGCTGAGAAAATAAACTACAAAGACCAGCTCTAGGAATATTAAATACTCAAAGATGACAAGACTGAAAAAAACAATCAGAATCTACTAAAAAAAAAAGAACATTTTGGCCAGTGTGTCCCTAACTTGGGAACCAGTCAGGCAGGCATCAAAGCCACGGGCCACCCATATTCACTATAATCAGTCTTCCCACCCAGAAGTCAAGCAATCTGCACAGACCACTTACAGATCTCCCCAGTACGAGAATTTAATGCTGCAATCACATTCTTCTCTGTGGCCACAACCAACTTCTTGGATCCAGGAGAAAATTCCAAGGAGGCAAACTTGAGCTTCCCAACATACTGCTGTCTCCTGTGGAAAGGTGCAGGGAAACATTGGGTCAAAATCATCATTGCACAAAGTGATCTATCTGCAAAACAACAAATCACTGGGTTGTCACCATCAAGCCTACATTATGATGCCTAATAAATGTTTATTGAGGTGCTGGGCGTGGTGGTGCACTCCTATAATCCCAGCACGCGGGAGGCAGAGTCAGGAGGATCACTGCAAATTCAAGACCAGCCTGGGTTATAAAGTGAGCCCAAGACCAGCCTAAACTGCATAGAGAGACCCTGTCTCCAAAAAAAGACAAAAAAAAGAAAGAAAGAAAAAGAAAAAAGAAAGGTTTATTGAGGAAATCTGACAGATTTCCATGCAATGGAGTCAAAAGCAAAGCGAATCAGAGAGAATAACTTCCAAATAGATGAGAAAAACTCAGTCTTCCAGCAAAACGTAGGCACATGTTTACTCAAGGTAAGTGATACCTAAAAGAGCCTTTGAGGGCCAGGTGTTAGGGTGCATGTTTATGAGCCCAACACTGGGGAGGATGAGCAGGAGGTCTGCCCCAAGTTCAAGGCCAGCTTGAACTACATTACAAGAACCTATCTCAAAAAAAGCCCCTGGCCTAAATCCCACTAGAACAAAATTAGTCTTCTCTATATACACTGATCCTGGGACCAGGCACTCAGCTTACAAATGAAAACACACAGGCCTGCCTTCAATGACCAGACATACCAATATTCCTTTCTAATCTCGGTAACAGCTAGAAGAAAAAAAAAAAGTGTGCAAAATTCCAACAAAGCACCATAGACCAGGTCAGGCCTTTGTCCTTTCTTGCCCACGCATACTCAGGATCCATCTGAATTGGTACTCACGCTCTCCTTCAGCTACATGTCTGCCACTTTAAACGCTCTTTCCTATACATACAGGGAACATAACTAACTTCCCATGGCCAACTGTCAGGTATCCAGGAGGTCCTACATGCTGCTGTCAATGAAGAAGTCCTGCAACTCCTAGCACATTAGGCACACATGACATTTACACTGCATTCCCCTTATCACGATGTTGCTTCATCTAGCTTTTTCATGAAAAAAAGCTAAACTTGGAATAGAAATGTTTACACTTGGTAGTTTCTACCTGTATTTTTATATACTGTAGTCTCACTGTATCCACTAAAAAGCCTTAATAAAGTATCTAAGACAAATACTATTGCCCTTATTTAACAAGTGAGAAAACTGAAGTCCAGAGAGGTCAGTTAGTTACTTACTGTCAGAAGCAGGGCCAAAATAAAGACCCTATGACTATAAATTCCACTGTCTCTTTTAAAATACTGTTGTTTGCCAGGTG
>RJWM01040771.1:0-15174 GCA_004363535.1 Dasyprocta punctata
CAGTGCCCATTCATCTGGGGTGAAATTTATGGTCACATCTTCTATGGTGACTGATTCCTGTGCATGCAATACCATTCAGCAGTTTCTTATACTGGCTCACTCACAGGTGAGACAAGATAAAAGCTGGAAAACTTGTGGAGAGGATTTCAGACTTCTCAGAAGGTGATGGAGTGGCAAGCAGCATCAGATCAGTCTAACATTTGCAATCCAGACACTTCATGTCCTGTGAGGCTGGCCTGGCATTCCCCTGACAGATTATGCTGGGACGCTGGGCTGGGCAGAGCTCAGGTCCTCACTGCAGCAAGCAAGGATGCATCTGTGATTATGGTGAGGAGGATTATGGTGAGGAGGGCCTTGTGCCTGGCTGGGTGGAGTTCAGAGCCTCCAGGAACCATGTGGCTTGTGTGGCCCTAGCCCGAAAGTGTAGAGCTTCTCAATGATCTAAATATTAAAATAGAAACACTAAATTTACTGGAAGACAAGGTAGTTAAAAATCTTGAAGACATAGGGTTAGGCAAAGAGTTCATGAACAAAATGCAAACTGCACAGGAAGTACTCCAAAGAATCAACAACTGGGATCTCATTTTATTAAAAAGCTTTTGTGCTTCAAAAGAAATCACCAATAAAGTGAGTAGAAAGCCCATAGAATGGGAAAGAATTTTAGCCAACTGTCCCTCAGACAAAGGACTTATATCCAGAACATATAAAGAATTGAAAGACATCAGGCCCCCCAAATTCAAAGACCCAGTCCAAAAATGGTCATCTGAGATGAACACATACTTCTCAGATGAAGAAATACAAATGGTAAATAAATACATGAAGTGATGCCAAACATCATAGGTCATCCGAGAAATGAAAATTTAAACAACATTGAGAATCCACCTCACTCCAGAAAGAATGGCTGCCATCAAGAAATCAACTGATAACAAATGTTTGTGGAACTGTGGGGAAAAAGGAACTCTTCTCCACTGTTGGTGGGAGTGTAGACTGGTGCGACCAGTGTGGAAATCAGAATGGAGATCTCTCAAAAACCTCGGATTAGAAATCCCCTTCAATCCAGCTATTCCCCTTCTGGGTATTTTCACAGAAAAATTGAAAGCATCATGTCACACCAATATATGTGCACCCATGTTTATGGCAACACAATTTGTAATAGCTAAATCTTGGAAACAACCAAATGCCTATCAAACATAGAATGGATGAAAAAGATGTGGTATTTTTATACAATGTAGTATTGCTCAGGTATCAAAAGGAGGATCTTGAGGCTTTTATAGGTAAATGGAGGCAACTTGAGACTATACTCGTAAGTGAAATAAATCAGACTCACATTTGTAAATATCGTATAGTATCCCTAGTGTAAAACATAAAGAACAATTTTTAAAAACTGAGTAATCAGATCCAAAATATACAATAGATATTGTAATAAGGAAACGGAAAAAATGTGCTCAAAATTAATGAACAGCTGGAATAGGAGAAAGGAGAAATGGAAGAAAGAAAAAGATTATATGTTTGTAGATATAAATGTATAACTGTATGAATGTGTAAGTATGCAAGAAAGATAACTATACTACTAATTCTTTGTCAGTTCATCAGAAAGAATAGTTTGTGTTGTCATTGTTTGATTGTCTGATCATTTTTATGCCTAGATTTTGTAACTTGAACAACTACTTTTAAGATAACAATATGTAATATATTGACTAGTGCTGATTCCTGTTTTTTTAAATTCTGCATTAGTTCTACCTCTTTCTCTGTTTTGATCTTTTAAAATAAAAAAAAGAAAAAGAAATTGCCAATGTCATTTCCTGCCATAATTTTGTAAAAGTTAAAAAGGTACTGAAAACCATGGGGTTCTTCAAGGCATTTTTGGATTCACGTGCCCAACTTGCTTATGGCCATTAGGTCAAGAATGCAAACCACTGAAGATCCTTTCTGTCTTTCACTCTCAGACAGAAGCTTTCTTTCTTTTAAAAAGTACATTCAGTTTTAACCTTCATTGTTTCTAAAATTCATTCTTCAAAATGAGGGCAAATGAACTCGTACCAGACATCTAGTAGGTTGGGAGTTTCTTTGCCCTATTTCAATTAGAGGTGTTTCAACGTGATCATTGAATGGAGGTATGACTTCGCTTTTGTTTCATATACTCTGGACTGAGGCTCCTTTAGATAGTAAGTTTTTATGCTTAAAATTTTGCTTTTCTTTGTCCACTGCTTATAATTATTGTGTCTTGTCTTTGCCTGTTGATTATAATTGCTTGCGATTTGTCTTTGCCCATTGTTTATAATTGCTTTGTCTCTTAATTTTGTTAAAATGGTGATATATCTAAGATAAAATATAAGAAGTCTATAAAAATTTGTTCTTGTACATGTTGCATTTGAACTAGTTATTAATTTGCTGGTACTTCTTGCTTGACTTTATTTAGACAACAGTTTCAGAGAGAATAATATTAGAATACTTCTAGTAGACTTTAACATAAACTTATGAACAATGAAAAAACACAAATCACTAAGAATTCTAAGCAATGGGTAAAGACAAGACACAAATAATTATAAGCAGTGGACAAAGAAAAGCAAAATTTAAAGCATAAAAATTTTTTACCTAAATGAGTCCCAGTCCAGAGTCTCTGAAACAAAAGCAAAATCTTACCGCCATTCAATGTTCTCAGTGAAAGACCTCCAATTGATGTGGTGAAAGAAACTCTCAACCTACCAAATGCCTTGTGTAAGTTATTTTACCCTAAAATCAAAGAATAAATTTCAGGAACACTGGAGGTTAAAGCTGAATATATTTTTTAAGAGAAAGAATGTTTCTGTTTTAAGTGAGAGACAGAAGGGATCCTGACTAGTTTACATTCTTGAAATACTGGACATAAGCATAAGATTATTTTTAGCAAGTTGGGCATGTAAATGCAAAAATACTCTGAAGAACCTGTGGTTTTCAGTATCTTTTTAACTTTTACACAGTTGTGACAGGCAATGGAATTGGCACGTTCCATCCCAACCTCGCAAGTGTTTAGCTGGTTGCTGTGCCCTTTGGCCTTCTCATCATTCCCTCATCTCCATGGCATATGCAAGGCTGCTTCTCAACTTTTGTTTTAGCAGGGGTTCAAATATATTGTTCATTAGAAATATGAAGGAAGTCCCTTTCACCGAGTTGCACTGAGATTTGTACGGGATTATTTTTACTATCTTAACTATTTTTATCCACCTTCTTTTTTGCTTCGGATTCTTTGTGTGGTTGCTATGTTATCAATGCTTACTCTGCACTTTTTGGAATTTATTCTATACATTTACAGAAATTTCAGATGAATCTTCTTCATCTGTGTCTGTTTCAGATGTCGGCCAGATTATGTAGGTTACAGGGACTGAAGGGCTAGGATTGAGTTTGTTCTAACAGTACTGTTTGAGTATAACCTCAGGAAAGACACCAGAAAGGTGAGACTAGATTAGTTTAAAGACAGTCAACACCTGAGTTATCAAAGGAACCTTGGAATGTGTTATGGTTTGTCTCTACATGTTCCCCTCACAGTCTCATCAGGTCATAGATTTTTTTAAGAGGTGGACTAATCTAGAGTGTGTGATTGATTCATAGTGCAATGCTGAGATTAAGGATGTTGGAATTAAGTGTGGGAGATTCCTGGATTGGGCCACTGATTGGGTTGGGTGCACTCTAATCCTGGAAGAGTGGATACAATATAAGGGACAGAAGAGGCTTGTCTTGCTCTCTCTCGTTGTTTTGCTGTCCTCTTCCACCATGAACGGTTGCCTTCTTCCATGTGTCATCCTGCCTTGGAGTCAGCTGATCATGGACTGAAACCTCCACAAACTGTAAGCTAAATGAATCTTTTCCCCTTTAACTTTAGATGTTGGGTATTTTGTCTCAGGAATGATAAAAGTAACTAACATGGAACATTAATAACTAAAAAAGGTGTCCATGATTTAATTTTACTTTTGTGACAAATAATGTAATTAAAGAAACAATGACTTTGTGTGGAGATCTCTGACCTCATGGTATATGTTAACATTATCAACGTCTGAATCTTTATCTGATACAACGAGAATGCCTGCAGTTATTTGTCCCCAGAGGAACTCGGGGGGATGAGGGGATACCTGGATGAGTGAGGCTCTAAGATACTGGAGTAGACAAGGGGAAATTAAATGCTTGTGTGTCAAACCAAAATAAACATTTTAAAAAATCAGCTTGATTTCTTGCATTTAGAAAAAGCTATCTATATGCCACATATGTCTGGTGATCCTGGGATTTGATGAGCAAAAAGACTGAACAATGAATACGACTAAGGTGTAAAAGTATAATTTAAAGGTGTTTCAATGCACATTGAATGCACAAGTACATTTTTTGTAGATAATAAAAATCAAGCCAATGGCACTTAACCACTGAACTACATCCCAGCCTTGTTTGTTTTTCTGACAAGGTTTTGTGTACTTTCCCATGTTGATCTCCAACATGTGATCCTCCTGCCTCAGTATCCCAGCTGGCTGTGAAGGCAGGCATGCACACCCATGTGTAGATGAACTATTCTGTATCAGCAGCAAGAGCCAAAGTCTGGGTTTAGGCTTTGGAAAAGAAGAGGGATCCCTCTGTTTCTCAGAACAGTCTGAGTGTTCGTGTCAATTGGGTTTGGAGGGGTCAAACTCAGACAATGTTTTGGGAACTTACTGAGGCGGCTCGGGCCTCACAGGCAGGACCGACGCGGAAAGAGTCGCGGAGACCAGGCTGATGGCGCAGGTCTAATTTATTGAGGAGGTGGCAGAGCTATATATAAGGTCTGAGGGCCAATGAGGGTAGAGGTGGAACTGAAAGGGGCTATGAGCAGGGGCTGCGTGGCAGTTGTCAGGGAGAAGTCAGCTCAGGTTAGGATGAGGAAGTAAGTTGGTCATGTCAGCACAGGCAGCATGGCCACGTAAGCCCGTATGGGGCTACAATTCCCCCTATTTTTTTATTAAAAGGCACACATTGTAAGTGTGGCTCAGGGGCATAGTATGGCCTTACCCGTCATGGGGTCGCCTATCAGCTGCGGTTAGAGCCATGGATGACTGCGGATAGCGCCCTGTCTTAGGTGGCTCGTACCCATCTGGCCCCTCACTCACATGTGGCGGGGAAAGGATCTCCTGTCTTAGGTCGTGATGGACCCTTGGCTTTGCTTAGCCTTACCCATCATGGGCGAACTGGCAGCTTGGCCAGAGGCCTGTCTTAGGTGGGAAGCAGGGAGCGCAAGGCCTCACGTTGCCCGTCATTGGAGGATCCTTTAGCCTGAAGTGACCATAGCCCAGAGGGCGTCACGTTGTTTGGGGGTGACCTGTTGTTGTTGATTTATAAGAGTGGCTAAGAGGATTTGTGTCTGTTGCTGATGGTGTGCGATGTTCTGGAGCGCATAGGCACGTGCCCAGAGGACCTTGAGAAGGAGAAAGGCTACAAATAATCCACCCATTAGGAGGAGCAGGCCTGTAATGGCTCCTGGGTTAAAGATGGCTTTGATTCTGGAGAGCATCTGTTGGAAGAAGTCGGTTGTGGTTAGCATAGGCACCTGTAGGTTTTGTATATCATGGATTAGGGAATTTAGTCAGGCAGTATGGTTCCAAAATGATGTGTTGTAAGTGGTGAGTACCCAAGATCTAAGTTGGGGCAGCTGGGTCATATTGACTCTGTGAGGAGTGACACAGAGGCCTTGCCAGGCCCAGCGCTGGTCGCACAAGTGTTGAGCGACTTGCCATACTCCTTCTACTTCTTGGCTAAGAATATCAATTTGTTGTTGTAGATTGAGGATGGCCATATGCTGTAGGTCATTAATGTGTTGTTGGGTTTGGAGTGCTTGGGTTGTGGTTGTTGTGAGGTTGTTAAAGGCTTGTATGGTAAGGGAGGTTTGTGTTAGGCTCACGGCGGCAGCCGTTGTAGCGGCGATGGATGTGATGAAAATAGTAACGAGAACTGCGGTGAGCCCAAAATCCCGTTTTGTGCGGGACCGGGTAGAGACAGCTTGGCTGTCGAAGGGGGTTAATTGGACAATGGGGGCCACCCAATTAGAGATATTAAATGGTACCCAGAGCATGGGGGGTCTAATGAGGAGAAAGGCTGTCTGGGTAGTAAGATTCCAGCAGTTGGAGAGCCAACATGCAGTGTTGGAGCAGTCGAGGGAGCCCAAGAACGAGAGCAGAAAGAGGTAGGGGGGTGATGGATGGCGGCCCAGACGTTGGTAGCAACGCTGGGTGAGGGGATCAGGAAGAATAGGATCCCCAGGAGCAGGTTATGTGGACACATTGTAAGATACAAAAACATGTAGGCAGCCCAGGTAGAGAAAGAGGAGGGAAAGGCCTATGTGAGAACGTATAGGAGCACGAAAAGGACGAAGGGGGGGTAGCAAACTGGCATCAGTAATCCGGATCGGTCTGGCGCTCAAGTTGCGTGGGAGTCGTCGTGGTTTCCGTCGCAGGCTTGATATTGCGGCTTGGGACCCACAGGGGTTGCGGGGCAGTTTCTGGAAAAACACAAGCAAATCCTCTGCCTTGCGTGAGCAGGGGGGCTGGGGGCTGCCAAGCATTAGTCGTGGGGTTCCGCCAGTGGACTAGCGGGAGGGGCGTTTCTCTAGGGATGAGGCCGCCCCAATGTTTATGGATTGGGCTGAGCCCGTCCTTGTCGAAGGTAAGAAGATTGTAATGAATTAGGGCAGCTGTGAGTATGTTGTCTGGGGTCTCTGAGGGGTGTGATTCCCTCTCCTTTTTTAACAGATTTTTGAGTGTGGCATGAGTTTGTTTGACAATGGCTTGGCTTTGAGGGTTATGTGGGATTCCAGTGTGATGTGTGATGTTATAGAGCTGTAGGAAGTTGTTGAAAGATTGACTGGTGTAGCATGGGCCATTGTCAGTTTTTATGTCCCATGGGATGCCTAGAAAAAGGATGGCTTTGTGACAGCTTTGGATGGCATGTTTGGCCTTTTTGTCAGATAGTGTCATCGCCATCAAAGGGGAGAAAGGGGGCACAGGTGGCACATGAACGAACAAGATGTTTGTAGGTCTGGATGGAGACCTGTGGAAGGAGTCTGTGTAGAGATTGTGTAGAGAGGTGAAACCTAGCATGTAGAGTTTGGGTTTGTTTTTTAAGGGTGAGGTTGTGAGAATGGAGAGTAGATGTGTTTGGGCTGTAGGATGTACCAAGGAGTCTACGGCGGCATTGCCCTGAGAGAGGGGGCCTGGTAGGGAATGTATTACCCGTATGTATAGGCAAGGTGGGAAGTGTTTGTATGAGGCTAAAAACAATTTGTTATAGACACATGAACACGTTGTATGGGCACTTTTAAATCAAAACCGTATGGTATTAGTTTTTTGATGATGACTAATGTGAACATATTTTAACAGTATTGTATATAACTTTAGTTGGGGTGTCCCCCTTAAGGTTATGGAGATTATTGGGGCCTCCAATCAATAAACAAGAACTGGTTTAAAATGTCACCAGGCAGCTGCTTTCTTATTTATTAAATGGAGTCCTGGCCAACCATCTCCTCCCCACCGAGGAATTTTGTTTATTTATAGGAATAACTTTTGATGTCTGATGAAAGACCCAATTATAACATGTAATGTACTATTTGTGACCAATGAGAGACTCTCAAGTTATGATAAATAACAATAGACATTATTGGTATATAACCAATTTTAGCAACATTTGGACTAACTGGGAACCCAGGTGGAAGCACGCTTTTTAAATCTATTATCCAAATTAAACTTTGATTAAATGATCCAAAAAGTTTAAAACAGAAAAATTGTTGAGCTCAACATAAAAAGGAACAGCTGTCTATGGAATGGACACATGGACGAGCATGGACAGACGATCTGTACAGATTTGAACATAGAACAGATTGGACAAACAGACAAACAGATACACAGACAGACTGACAAACATTTTATATAATCAGAGTGCACTCGCATATCTTTTAGCCGAATTGAATTATGCTTAAGTTGTACAATTGTAGAATTTGTAATTATAAATAGACTAGTCAGATTTATGGTAGACCAATTAGCAGATATCTCTTATAAAAGAATTTGGAAAGGACAAAGTCTTAACTATAATTAACATTTGTATCATAGGATTTAGCATATACTCTTAGCTATTTAGACTTTTGGTGTTATTGTGTGTTACCATCTTTTGGGCATCTTGGGTCAATTAAGTCTGGCTCTACTATGATCATCACGGGCTTGGCATAGGGCCTGGAAATATTGTTTAGGGGGTTTACCGGGAGTTAAGCCAAATTTAAAGTTAGTATTGGGTTGAATTTGGCCAAAGAGAGCAAGCAAGGGGGAGCCTTCTTGTGATGGGTCAAGACGGTCAGCAGGTAGCGCAGTAGGCTTACAATTGAGTTTTTTTGGCACGGCGCCACTAACGGGCGCGCACGGCTGACGGTGTGCGGAGGGAGATTCCTCGGTTTCACGCAGGGAAGAATGTGGGAGGGGAGGATAGAGGGAGGCAACAGTCGCCATCTTTTGAGCGTTGTTTGGTTTTTGTTTTAGGTCTAGCAAATTATTACATTCCTCAACTAGGGATTGTCGGTCATCGTCCCGATCAGCACTTTCGTCCGGGGGAGGGCTCCCGGCTCGCAAGGGACAGGGAGCGTCAGAGGTCTCGGGAGGCGCGGCATTCTCCTCGAGCAGAAAGACGTGCTCTGGAGGCGTCTCTTGTTGGGAGGTACCCTGTAGGCATGCTTGAATGGTGAGCAGCGTGGGGATCAGACCTGGAGGGAAGGTTTTGCCCTCATGTTGTGTGGCTGATTGAGTGCGCTCGATAAGGCGCATATAAGTGTATGGATCCCAAAGATTGGCTGTGTGCAGCCAAGGATTAAAAGGCAATAAAAGTTCCCAATACGCCTGAAGCATAGATAGTTTCACTTTACAGCGGTGGCATTCCAAAAGCGCACAGATCGCCCGTACCTGCGGGGACTGTGACTTGGAAAGCGCGGGGACCATGATGTGGGCAGAGAGATAAGGGGTCCTAGGACGAGTGAGCCGGTGGAGTAGCCTGTGATACAGGCAGGGGGTCCTACCTGAGGGTCTGTGAGGTCCCTGTTTGGGCGCCACCTGAGGTGGCTTGGGCCTCACAGTAGGTAGGATCGACACGTGGATGACGTGGAGACAAGGCTGATGGCGCAGGTCTAATTTATTGAGGAAGTGGCAGAGCTATATATAAGGTCTGAGGGCCAATGAGGGTAGAGGTGGAACTGAAAGGGGCTATGAGCAGGAGCTGCATGGCAGTTGTCAGGGAGAAGAAGTCAGCTCAGATTAGGATGAAGAAGTAAGTTGGTCATGTCAGAACAGGCAGCACGGTCACGTAAGCCCGTATGGGGCTACAACTTACAACTAAAGTGTCTGGAATTCTGGACAGGACTAAATTTCAGTTTATCTCCTTTATGAGCTCAGTCTGGTTCTGATAAGACAGAGGAAGATGAACGCAAATCAGTCCTTCTCAACAAACTCCCAAATGACACAGGACCTGCAGTGTTACATACCACTAGACTAACAAGTTTCTTTTCTTGGCCTGAATCATATACATGATGATCACATTCATCATAGGGAAACTGTAGCCGTAAATACCGTATCTTGACTCTTCTTTTTCGCATTCCTCACGTCTCCCTTCAACTCGTTTACCGCTGCTTATTTTCAAAACTTTTGTTTCCATTTTTTTGTATTTTGGTTTTTTGTTTGTTTTTCTGTCTTTTCTCCTCATCCCTCCCTAATTCCTCCAATCATTTTAATATTTTCTTTCCATGTTTTAACATCTATTATACATTTTGGTCTTTATTTTCACTTTTGCTTTCCCACATCAGTGAAACAGTGTGATATTTACTCTTGTGTCTGATTTATTTCGTTTAAGAATATGGTCTCAAGGTGCATCGATTTATCTAGAAATGTCTAAAATTTATCCTTCTTTATGTCTGAGGAGTACTCTAGTGTATAAAAAATTTTGATTCCGTCATCCATTGATTTGAATTTGGGTTATTTCTAAGATTTAGATTTTAAGGACTGTGCTGCTATAAACATGAATGTACACATATTTCTGTGGTGTGATGACTTTAATTCTTTGGAAGATTAGGAAGTAGAATGAAATATCTATTTTAGTTATTTATATTTGTGGGCTATCCACAGTGATAGTGATTCACACAATGGTTGCACCAGGCTACAATCCCAGAATTAGTGGAGAATGTTCCTTTTTCCCCACAGCATCATTCACCCAATGCAGCTCCAAGCAGGACCTGAGCGGCCTTGTGCCCTCTCAACAGCAGAGGCAGCAGGGACTGTGAGTCAGAAGGCAGTGACCCCACTTCACTGTTTCAGTGGCGTGAGAGGAGGGAGATGTGCCAACAGAATGGAAGGGAGGAAGCTGTGCAAGGGCTGGGATGGACCAAGTGAATGAGGAGCAGCGTTCTGCCGTCTTTCTCTTAGGGCAGCAAGGCAATTGAGTGAGCAGAGCAGAGACATGCAAGGCAAGATGTGGGAGAGCCACCAAGGGAAATTCGGAGAGTTCCAAGCTGAAGAATCTGGCTCCAGACTCCATATATCCAGAGGACAATGTCAGCCCCAAATCCAGCATTTTCCTATTGCATACTTCATGGGGTTACCCAGGACAGATTTGTGCTCTAGTTTGGATATTACAAGAGAACTGTGGACACCAGAAGAATTAATTTTTCTCCCTGTAATTTCTTGTGTCTTTCTTTATTTGTTTGACTACTTAGGTTCCCCATATTCTGTCTGTTTGCTCTATTTTGGGTGGGTTTGTTTTGCTTTGCTTTGCATTGTTTTCACTTGTGCTGTCTTTTTGTATACTTCAGCATTTTATTCTCTCTCTTAATTGTCATCTTTGATTTTTATTTTTTTGAGTGTGTGAACATCGTCTCTATTCTTTCTGGCTTGTTTCCTGTGGGTTTTTTTTTTTTTTGCTTTCTCCTTCATTTTTTTCTCTCTTGTCTTCTTTTCCAGTTTCCCAAAGCTCAGGTGATCTTTACTTGCCACTGAAAATTTCTCCTACTGTATTTCTCTACATTTATTTCTCTATTTTTTCTCTTGTCCCTCTTAAATTCACCTCCATAGGATAAACTCAGTCTGCTAAGGTAGAAGCTCACTGCATACAATTTCCTGGTTTATGTTGGATTTTGTTGTATAACTGTACATTGTTAAATGTACCAAAGAAACCCTTACTGTGATTTCTCAGTTTCTAGGCTGTGCTTCATGCTCTTGTTATTGCTAATTATACGACTTTTGCTGATATCACACATATTGTAATTAGTTAGCCACACATGTATGACAATCCTGCGAATATCTGGGGTCATAATCATTACCATAGACACATATCAAAGGATTGGATGCTAGGCCAAATATTTAGCAAATTTTTATCCTTATTAAGTGGGGAAGGTTGGTCTTTGGATAGAGACTCAGACAAAGAGCTAACTATACTAAGAAGACATCTCTGGAAATAGTCATTTCCTATTATAAGCAATTTACAAGCATCAACAAAGAAAACAAACTAAAATTTATAAAGTTGAAAAATGAGAAGACAAGGAAGCAAAATGAATTCCAGAAATCCATGACACAGACGAAAAGTTCATTGGACACTGAGGTACAGAAAATCAGAAGCCACACACCTGTATTTTCAGAATTAGTAGCAGGAGTAGGAAAAAAAACAGGAATGAGGGTATAGAGAAATTCATATCATAAAAGATCTCTCAGGTAAAAAAGTGATGACAACCATAATGAAGTACTTGCTCAGTGATTCTGGAGTAGATACACAGAAAAAAAGAGGCACTTAGGAAAATGATGGAAACCATGAATGCCCAACAGGAAAGAAATGGAATCCATGAAACAGATTCAAACAGATAACCAGGAGATTAAAAGTTCTACTGAAATTGTATGCAGCAGAATGCACATACGTAAGACCAGAATATCAGTTCTAAAGATAGGACTGTAGTTAGTGATCATGAAAACAAAGATTTCTTTAAAATAACAAAGGACCATGTAAAATCAATGCAATAACTGTAATGTAATTCAAAGAGTGACAACATAAGAATGATTGGAGTTAACCAAAAAGCAGGAGTATGCTCAGATGACATAAAAAACCTGCTCATAGATATCATAGCAGAAAACTACCAAGGATGGTAAAAGAATTCCACATAAATGTAAGTGAGGTTTATAGTACTCCAATTAGTCATTTAAAAAAGGAAAATCTACACTAAAGCTTGTGATAGTCAATTTCAGAAATTCAGCACCAGAATAGAATATTAAAAAATGTTAGAGAAGAGAAACAATCAACCTACACATGAAAGCCCATCAGAATCACAGTAGACTTTCTACACAAACCCTTAAGTCAAGGAGTGTTCAGAGTGAAGTAATTCAAATTCTGAAAGGAAACAATCACCAACCGAAGTTGATGCATCCTGCAAAATTACTATCTTTCAAAATTGATGGAGAAATAAGATCCTTCCATGAAAAGGAAAAAAATGATGAAATCCATGTCCACAAAACCATCACCCCAAAACGTTGTGAAGAACATTCTACAAAGGAATAAGAAAGACAACAATTCCATGAACACCAATGGAAAGAATCCACCCAGGCAAGGCAAGAAATTAGAGGGGAAAGACAGGAAAACAATACCAAGAAAATGATATGGCAAGGATAAGCTAATACATATCAGCTATAACCATCAATGTCCCAATTCACTAATCAAAAGAAACATACTGACAGAATGGATCAAGAAACAGCATCCAATTATATTTTGCATTGAAGAAATCCATTTGATTCACAAAGAAATTCATAGCCTGAAAGTGAAAGGATGTAAAATAGTAGGTCATGCAAGAAGAACCTGGTAAAAACCAGGGTTCACTATTCTGTTTGCCGACAAATTGAACTTCCAGCCAGGACTGATCAAGACGCACGAACAAAGTTACTACATGCTCGTTGGTATCCTGAATCTTTTAGTGTGACAAAAAGATGTTAAAGCATCTATGTCCAGGTAAAATTCCCCAGGACTTTCTAATGCTGTGTGTATTTCAGATTGATACAGAAATGTCAGCTTCTCAAAATGCATACTGATTAGTTCCAAGTATATCAACGTATGTTGAAAAGAGTGAGGTAAATTCCCTTTGCCTTTTTGCTTCTTATATCAAATGTGATGTGGGAAACTCAATGAAATATTTAATGAAGGGCCAACTGAGGACTTAAATTTTGACTAAAAGAGAAGTGGAAGATGAATTTTAGGTTAAGAAGAAGTTTATTTTAGCACATGACTGGTTCAAATCAAGACATATCATAAGGGCTCTACAGGGTTAGCAGAGAAGGAAAATGGAAATTGTACTTTGATGAATTTGGGGCAGAGAGAGCAAAAAGCAAATAGTTTTTAAAATTTTTATATGTTTAAATTTTTAAATTTTGATAGAACGTACTTGAATCAGTTAAAAACTGCACCAAAAATAAAATTTATTTCTCCATTTTATTTTTGTGTGTGGTCCTTCCCTCCACACTTCCATTCACTCATCATGGACTCCATCCTTTGTTTTTCCTTTAACAATCTTTCTTCCACCCATTTACTTAGCCTTCAACCCATCTATCAATCTATTCAGTTCATCTTTTCACTTAAAAAACTTTTTGCATTGCATGTATAAATTCAAAAACCTAACAAGGATGCCAGTACCAAGAAACATTATTGTCCAATTCATTTAAAATTGATGCAGAGGTACTCATTTTAAATGTGCTCAAAAGTTGATTTGGAGGAACCATATTGTTTCAATATCTTTGCAAACCTAAAACCAAGCAACTATTGAGAGGACAACAATATGTAATATAGTAACTATAGTAGATTTCCTACTGTCTTACCACTGTTTCAGTTTGTTTTATTGTTCTGTTTTATTTCTTTTAAAATTAAATCTAGATTCTTCAGCCGCACGGCTCGGCTCGAGCGTGTGCCATCCCACAGCTCCTGTGCAGACCCCGTCGCCCAGCAGGGTTGCTCCCGGCACTGTAGGCCTGGGACCTGCCCGGGCCTGCCCCGCAGGCATAGCTGTTCGGCCGAGCTTGCAGACAGAACCAGGGTCGGGTCCGCATCACGCACGGTGCCCAGCACAGCTCCCTGGGACCGGGAGGCCTTGGCCCCCACCCAGTAAAGGAGGAGACTCCAACTGCACTCCCCGGGAGGCTGCCCTTCCTTGCTGCACACGGGACACAGCCTACTGGGTCCCGCGATCCTGCACACTGCAAGAATCAGCGCGAACCTCAGGGAAACGCTGGCCAGCCGCGCAGGACACAGAGGTACGCAGCCCAGCCCAAATCAGCCCACGAACCCAGAGCTGCTCACTGGGAATTGAGCAAAATAGCTGCAGGGACCTGGAGAGCTTGGGCCCCCCCCCCACCAGAGTGCAGAGCGCACGGCCCCTCCATTCTTCAGCCGCGCGGCTCGGCTCGAGCATGTGCCATCCCACAGCTCCTGTGCAGACCCCGTGGCCCAGCAGGGTTGCTGCCGGCACTGTAGGCCTGGGACCTGCCCGGGCCTGCCCCGCAGGCATAGCTGTTGGGCCGAGCTTGCGGACAGAACCAGGGTCGGGTCCGCGTCCTGTGCGGTGCCCAGCACAGCTCCCTGGGACTGGGAGGCCTTGGCCCCCAACCAGTAAAGGAGGAGACCCCACCTGCATGCCCCGGGAGGCCGCCCTTCCTTGCTGCGCACGGGACCCAGCCTACTGGGTCCCGCGATCCTGCACGCCGCAAGAATCAGTGCGAACCTCAGGGGAACGCCGGCCAGCCACGCAGGACACAGAGCTACATAGATTCCAGAAGAAAATGACAAAACGAAAGACCAAGAGGCAGTCTCAGTCCCCCAGCCCACAAAGAACAAACCCAAGAGATACTGAAATGGAAAACAGTGGGAGTCACACAAATGGACTTTCTGAAATGATAGAAAATGCATTAAAGATGAAGCTATAGAGAAAATCAAATCACAAATATTCTCTCAGCTAAAAAATGAAATGAGAATCATTATTAAAGAAATGTTGTGTGTATCTAAAGAAGAGCAAGATAAAAACATAGAAGAACTTAAGAAAATGATCAAAACCTTGAATGAACAATATAAGACACAAACAGAATGCATGAAACAGATGCAAAGGGAAATGCAAGAAATGAAAAACTCCATGGAAAGTTT
>RJWM01040772.1:0-15284 GCA_004363535.1 Dasyprocta punctata
GGCCTCGAACTCACAACGCTCCGCCTACCTCAGCCTCCAGAGTGCTGGGATTAAAGGCGTGCGCCACCACGCCCGGCTCCCGCTTGCTTTTTTTGAGGCAGGGTCTTGCTAGGCAGCTCACGCTGGCCTGGGACTCACCACGATCCTCCTGCCTCAGCCTCCCCGGTGCTGGGATGACAGGCGTGTGCCACCACACCTGGTTTATCCCATGGAAGTATTGTCGCATTGTCCCACTGAGCCTCCCAGGAACTAACTCCTCGCCACCCCCCCAACCCCCCCACCCCCGCTCCTCTGGAGCCCCCAGGTCTCTCCGCCAGGGGTGACGGCTGGCTCCTGCCCCAGGCCCTTCCGGTTGGTAATGTGGGCGCCCCCTGCAGGGCGTGGGTAGCAAAGGCTCCAGCCGTCCACACCTGCGCACAGGAGGGAATCCCACCCACCTGGTGCCGGGGCAGCAGCCGACCCACCGCCCCTGCCTGTGGCCACAACGCCCACGCCCACTGCAGCTTAGGGCACCTGTGTGAGCCCGGGTCAGGGGCAGCCGCAGCCCGATATTTGACAGCCACACATTCTAAAGAGGGGGTCACTGTGAGACGCCACTGGGAGACATTTTCGGAGTGCGGTTCCTTATTTTTTGAGACAGGGTTTCACTGCACGTTGTCCAGGCCGACCTGGAACTTCTAGGTTCCATCAATCCTCCTGCCTCAGCCTCCTGAGTAGCTGGGACTACAAGCAGGCACCATAGGACTACAAGCCTGGCTCCATCTCAGGAAAATTTTACATTGAGAAGTTAATTTAAAAAGAAAACAAAAGTGAATTTTTGTATGTCTTCCTCTTCTGGCCCAGACCTAGTCCCTAACTTAGCCTTGTAACCCTCTTCGTGCCGAGTCCTTAGACGCCCTCCCCGGGAGCCCTCGGGGCTGGTCCTCCTCTGGGGAAGGAGGGAGGTTCGGCTCCTTTCCAGCCCTTGCAGAACTGATGCTCAGAGTCGAGAAACACAGGGGGACCTTTGACACTCTAAGGAAAAAAGGACGGAGGGAGGGAGGAGGCACTCTTGTCTCAGCCTCCTCTTGCTCCCCTCCCGCCTGGCATACCCACGGCCACCGCACCCACCCGGGCTGCACCCTCTCCACGGAGCCAGCACTCCCCCCCCCCCCGGCAATCCTAACTCGCACCGCACGTCATGGTCACCGCGCCTGCTGTGGACTCCCCCTGGGCACTGTCTCCCCGAGTGCTGTGCTCCTGTGTGCGGGGGGCGACTGAGAATTACAGCGAATGCTTAAATCGTCAAAGCGAGACTGCCGCCACGGACCCCGCTCCAAATTCTCCCCTCGGCTCTGCACACGCACCGGCCCGTCCTCCTGAGGGCCTTTGGGAGGAGCGATCAGAAATTACAGAAATACCACGCCGTGTCCTCGGTCACCTTCGTCACCAGATTGGACACCCTGTGACTTCTGGCTCCTCCCCAGAGTCGGAATGAATTCAGGACATCAAGGCAGCCGGGCAGCCCGGCTAAAACCCTCAGGAGAGAGCGCCCCAGAGCGGCTGCAGGACGAGGCCAGGACAGCAGGACAAGTGTGTGCGGAGCAAGGGGGATAAATGGCAATGAGCTTTTCTCTGTGATACTTTTATTTTATCTACTTTTGGTACCGGGAATTGAACCCAGGACGTTGCACTTGCCAGGCAGGCGCTGTGCCACTGGGCTAAATCCCCAGGCCCAGTCCATGTATTTTAATTTAAACATTCCCCAAATGTTTTGACCACACCGCGCCCTCAGAGCACTGTGTAACTGAAAGGGCGTGTTTATCTGCATCCGTGGATGGGCTGTTAAGCAACTGAGCCAAAATGGTGCTGGGCAGAGAGCAGGTGCTCAGCACATAATTACCGAGAGGGCAGCCAGGCGACTGGAAGTCCTCAGGGGCTGCCCGTACCTCACAGCTGTCCCCCAGGACGCAGTCTAGATGGTTCACCGGGCGCTCGCTGGAAACTACATTTCCCAGCATCCCTTGCACCTGAGGCCGTCATGCTGCAGCCAGTGGACACGCGTGGGCTTGGGCAAGCGCTAGTCTCCTCGTCTCCCCTCCGCGGGGTGCAGAGGTCCGGGTGGGGCCGCCCCCCGCTGCCTCCCCGCAGAGCCCCGTGAAGGAGAGCAGCGTCTCTGCCTGGCGCAGGCCCCGAGTGGAGAGCTGGACCCCGGTCCTCCCCTGTGAAGGTCAGCAGCTCCCGAGGCTCCCCGGGTCGCCCCACAAGGGGCCCGCGAGGCGGCGGAGGCTTCCAGTCGTCCTGGGTCCAGCTTTGCACGGGGCCGCTGTCCCCGAGGGCCACGCCGGCTGCTGTCGCCTAGGCTCCCACCGGCACTGTCCCCGGAGGCCGAGAGGAAAGGACGGCAGGCCAGCGGGGTTCCCAGGGCGGTGGGCATCGGGAGAGGGGAGCAGTGCCTCGGGCCAGGAGGACGAGGATGAGATGGGCCAGGCAGGCCTGGGCACAGTGACCCGCAGGGCTGCCGCTGGCGTCCCGGTGACCGGGAGGAGGGGCGGAGCGCAGAGGGCGGGAGAAGACCAGCTGTGTGGCTCGGTGGCTGGCGTCACAGCTGCGGAAGCAGCCACCTATTTCCGTGCGGGGAGCCGCAGACCCGGAGGCTGGCACATCGGAAGCGGGCTGTCCCGCCGCAGTGCTGGAGCCTGGATGTCTGTCCCGCTCCTGGCGTCCCCGGCCACCCCGGCTCCGCACGGTTTGCCTCTGTGTCACCCCGTCTGCCTCTGTCTTTGGCAGGGTGCACGTTGTCACCGTGTCGGTGTCCCCCGTGTCAGGGATGCAGTCACAGCACCTGGCTTCCTGGTGGCCTGATCACCCACAAAGGGCTTCCTCCAAACGGCCGTGCTCATGGCCCACAGGGCCGGCTCCGGGGCTCCGTGGGGGACCCAGCCACTCGCTGGCGCAGGGTCTCGGAAGGGATGGGCCGTGATGTCCCCGAGCCCCGTAGCTGATGCACACTGAGGTGGTCACTGCGCGGGGACTGCCCTCCGGAGTCCAGGTCCAGAGTCTCCTCCGGTCCTGGGGTGTCCCACGGGGACCAATCCCATCCCCGCGCACCCCCAGTGCATGGGATCTTTTGGGTTCCTTGTCTGCAATGTAGGATTCTTTAACTGGACTTCATTATTACTCTGAGCCACCGTACCCGCAGGGCGACTGAGACTGAAGGCTGTCAGTTTGGGGTTTCCCTGTGCTTTGCTAGGGTCAGATCAGGCCAAGGGCCAGGTCGGGGTTGCGGGGCCCCTTGGCTCAGGGGTTTCCGAGGAGGAGACCTGCGCCCCAGGGGCCCAACAGGAGGCGCGTGACCGTTTCTGGGACGCGAAGCCCACCCCCGCTCCAGGCTGCCTGCCCTGCACCCCCGCAGGCTCCCACTTTCTCTCTGCAAGGAAGGAACTGCGGCACCCAGTGGGGTCCCTCGGCTTCCTGGGGAGCTGTGGCCCCATCTGTCCCCAGAGCACCTGGCCTGCACTGCTCTGCCCCCCCACTCCAGCCCCACTCCTGCCCGGCGGCGTGGGGCTGGGGGTCTTCATGCTTGGTTTGTGTTCCCCAGCCCTCTACAGGGACCCCGTCCTCTCTGTCCCCACCCCATGTCAGGTCCTGGGAGCCAGGCAGGAAGACAGCTGCTTCCTGACCCCTTGTCCCCAGGCCCGGGCCAGAGCAGGGTGCTCCTCCCACTTTGGGAAAGGAGTTAATGTTTAAAGCGTGTTCGCCACGCTCCTGTGGGTGGCCAAAGGCATGGACAGATGGCACAGGCTGGGGGCACCTGGGGACACTAGTAGGTTCAAGGCAAATTGGTTCCGGGGTCCCAGGGGCACCCGTGACCCCAGCAGCAGGGACAGAGCCCCCTCAAGCCATCTCCACCTGGAGGTCGGTGCTTGGTTTCTCCTGCGACCTCAGAAGCGCGGCCGCGTTCCAGGGAGCCCAGTTAATCATCTGCGCGGCCGGCAGCCTCCACCTGGGACCGGTTCTGTGGGCCCGTGCAGCCAGCCCGACGCCTGGTCACTTCCCGCCGGCTCACCTCATCTTCCTAGAGGACAGACGGGGTGAGGCCCCCAGCTGCCGGGCTGCCGTGGGGACAGGTGACAGCAGCCCCAAGACAGAACCCCAGGCCGGGCCTGATGGGCGGGTGGGCAGGCGCTGCTCTCCAGGGGCCGAGGTGGGGCTCACACGATGGGGTCCCCTTGGCCTCACCTGCACGAGCAGAGGCCACGGCACCAAGGTGTCTGCAGCAGCAGGGACCCGGGCCCCCAGGCAGCGGTAGGGGCCACCAGCGAAGGCGGCAGGGGCTTGGGCGGCGTCGTGTCCTCACCCACCTTATTCCCTGGACCTGGCACCGTGTGGCTTCCGGCTCCACCCCAAAGTCAGAATAACGAGGAAAGGGAAGTATTTTGAGTGGATTCAGGACATCGAGGCAGCCAGGACAGTGCTGCTAAAGACCCTCAGGAGAGAGCGCCCCAGGGCCGCTGCAGGACGTTGGGGGACGGTGGGACAGTGTGGGAAGCGAGGGGTAGGTGTTAGCCCAGTGGTAATGGGGAGACCCCTCCCTCCGCACGGCTCCGGCACCCCCAGGACTCAGGTGGTGGAGGCAGTGACCCTGGGACCTGAGAGGTCGTGCAGAGGCCTCAGCGTGGACGGTGCCGGCAGGGTGGGCGTCTGTTCCGGGCTGGGAGACACGGGCCCTGCACCCTGCGACACCGTCCGGTAGGGTGGCGCCTACGAGCCTCTGGGGCGGGCGCGACATCTGTACCACGTCACGGATCAGAAACCGAGGCCCGGGGTGGCACAGACCTTGCCCAGAGCGACACCCCGGGGGGCTGAGCTGCTGGAAGTAGAGGAGCAGAGGAACCGAGGTCAGCCCAGCTGCGTGGTCACTGGGGCGTTGTCATGGTGACGCAAGGACCCCCCCCACCCCCAAGCTATTACAGGGTTTAATCAGAGAAGGGAGCCGAAACAGACCGTGTTAAATTTTCTGCCCCAAAACCAGATTCCCAGGAAGTCTTCCCCGCCCTGTCACTGGCGTCCCCAGGGGCCAGGGCGCTGCTCCTGCCCCCTGGACGTCCTCCAGGTGGCGGCCATTCCTGCCCCATCTGTCCCCTCACGGGTGACAGTGGTGTCCATCTCGGTCACTTTGCTCTGTTGCTGGGACGCAGCCCCCCGGAAGCCGTGGCCGAGAGGAGGAGAGGTCCGCTTGGCTCGGGGTTGGGAGTGGTCCCGGGCTGCTCCCGGCAGGACAGGGGGACGACGGGTACACGGGCCGCTGTCACCAGCGCTTCCCCCAGCACCGCGGTCCCCGCCTGTCCTCCCTGAACACCAGCGTCCCGTGGACACTGCCCTGGGCCGCCGCGACCTCCAGTGACCTGAGGCAGCAGCACTTGGGGACAGCACTTCCCACGGGCCCCGCCTCCCGGACAGGCGGCTCCTCCTCCGGTCTGGTGACAGCTAGAGGGCTTGGGTTTCCTCTAGTTCAGCGAGGATTTCTTCTCCAGCGCCTTCGCTGGCTGGGCCTCCCCTCCGAATTTCAATAGAATTTAAATATTGTAACCCCGACACCCTCAGCTGGTCTGTAGTCTCCCTCTCTTGGTGATCTCACTAATCCCACAGGCATGTTTTGTGGGTTTTTTTTTTTTTTTTTTTGAGACAGGGTCTTGCTGTGTAGCCCAGGCTGGACTCAAACTCACCACAGTCCTCCTGCCTCAGCCTCCCAAGTGCTGAGAGGACAGGTGTGAGCCCCCACGCCCAGCTCCCCACAGTTCAGAGAGCGGTTTAAACCCATGCTTCCCAGATGCTATCTGCAGTGTGGACCTCCAACGGCGTCCCCATCTCTGAACCCCATGGTGCTGAGCGTGGCTTCCAACTCTGGCCAGCTGGACCCCGGCAGATTCCCTCCCCAACCCCAGCCAAGGAGCTCCCGACTTCCTCTGCCTTCAGAGTGAGCTGTACGGGACCAGCACACAGAGGGTGGAGTGGGCCGGCACCGCGCCCGGGCCTCTGCCTCTGCCTCCCGCCTAGCATCTCGGGGGCAGGGGGCAGAGCGCGTGCCAGGTCTCAGTCCTCTTCGTTGTCCATCTCAGTGTCACCCGTGACAAGGGCGTCCGGGGCCGGGTGATGACCGCTGGACTCTGAACGCCCCGGGGCCCGCCTGGTCAGGTGCCTTCCTCGCCCTGCTCCTCGGCCTGGCCTGCAGGGGCCCCCGGGGCACGTGGCTCCCGGGGCTGTGACATGGGGTAGGGGACCCAGAGATGGGGGAGGGGATGACTAAGGGAGGGGGCTGTGTCCATCCACAGGACGCCCCCCCAGGAGACCCGTGTCCAGGGCGGCACCTGCGGCCAGGGAAGGGAGGGAGGGGACCACGTGACAGCACGGGCCGCCCACCCTCGGGAGGGACAGGGCCGCCACGCAGTCCAGCTCTGTCCCCACAGCCCGAATCTGTCACAGGGACCCGGCTGCCAAGGCCTGGCCCGGCCTGGAGCCGACGCTGTGCAGGAGAACTCTGTGCAGCCGGCCGGCAGCAGCGCCTCCCCGGTGCCCTCGAGGGGCAGAGCAGCGGGGCCGGACCTGTTCCGAGCCTCCGGGAAAGACCCGGGCTATTTTTAGCTGCGGGAGGTTTGGTTCCGGGAGGGTGCGAGCCTGTTTGTCACACGCCGGCTGACACAACACAGCGTCACCAGCTGTGGGCATCGGGTCCGGGCTGTTTTCATTCACCAAGCACTGCGGTTTTCTCCCGAGATGTTCAGGTTCAGTGGGCAGCCGGGACCTGATACCCAGATTTAACCTCATAAAAATAAACGCTTTGTTCTGTCGGGTTTCCGCGGGGGGCCTGAAAACAGGAAAAGAGGGTCACAAGCACAGCGTGGCTTTCGCCTGGCTTTGGCAAGTTATTCTTTTAGGGAAAAAATATTCTGTGGTCAGAGTATTGTGTAGCTCACAAAAATAAATGCTGGCGGAAGGCCAGACCTCCCGAAGGCGCTCTGCTCGGCTGCTGGCTTCTCGCAGGCCTGGGGACGGAGCCCAGAGCCTTTGCACTGAGTCACATCGGCAGCCCTGATTTAGTCTTCGGAGACAGCGTCTTCTACGTTGCTAAATTTCCCAGCCCGGGCTCCCACCTGGAATCCTCCTGCCTCAGCCTCCCGGAGTGTGGGGATTGCAGGTGTGCACCATCAGGCCCAGCTCCTGGGGTGCTTCTGAGTTCCTTCAGGGGTGCACAGACACCCCTTTACCTCACGGGGCAGGCCTGAAGCAGCCAGGAGGGACGCATTTAGGTCCGGGAGCCTGGGGACCGGATGGCGGGGGCCGGAAGGAGCGCACCCTTCAGAGAGGGACGAGGCGGCTCCATCTGGTCCGGAGGGCGTCTGTGCTGGGCAGGGTCAGGAGAAAAGCGCACCACTGGGCTGCAGCCGCTTCTCCCCGCTTCCCAGGGGCGAGGCCGGGACTCCTGTGAGCGAGGAGTCACCCTCAGGGGCGCCTGGTCCAGAGAAGCGGGGCACCCACATCCTCTCCCTGCGCCCCAGCATGAGAACAACCCAAGAAAGAGGAAGACACGGGACCGGAGTGAAGGAGACTGGGGAGCCAGCAGCAGGGATGGCGGGGACCCCGGGGACAGCGGGCACCCAGGCCTCGGGGACTCAGGAGTCAGAAGCGGCTTCCAGGGAGGCAACCCCCGACCTGCGACTGCGTCTGCGCTCAGGAAGTGGACGCGGCGGTGGGCAGGCCTGGGGCTGAATCAGAGGCTGAGACACAAAGAGACGCTGTGGCCTTTGAAGGCAGGAATCTGCTTCCAGAGGCACCCGGAACACGTGCAGGAGTGAGAACAAATTCAGTGTTCCCGACAGCGCAGCCACGGAAGTACTGAGCTGGCTACAGTGCAACTGTGCCTGCACGGAAGCTAGGAGAACGGGGTGTGTGGGTGGGAGTGCGCGAGTGTGTGTGTACGTGCACGTGCATTTGTGCAAGCATGTTTGTGTGTGCATGTGTGCGTGCAGCTGTGTGTGTGTACGTGTGTGTGCATGTGTGTGTGGGCTTGCAGGTGTGCCTGCGTGTGTATATGTGTGCATATGTGTGTAGATGTTTGTGTGTGCATGTGTGTGTGTGTGCATGTGTATGTGGGCTTGCAGGTGTGCCTGTATGTGAGTGTGCATATGTGTGCATGCATGGGTGAGTGTGCATGTGTGTGTACAGGTGTGTGTGCAGGTGTGTTTCTATACATGTGTGCATGTGCACGTGTGTGCATGAGTGTATATGTGTATTGTGCAGGTGTGTTTCTATACATGTGTGCATGTGCACGTGTGTGCATGAGTGTATATGTGTATTGTGTGCATGTGTGCGTGTGTACACGTTTGTGCATGTATGTGTATGTGTGTGCATGCTTGTGTGAGTGTATCGTGAGTGTGTGCGGGTGTGCAGATGTGTTTTTGTGTTCATGTGAGGTGTGTGTGCATGTGTGAATGTGTGTGGGCGCGTGTATGTCTGCACGTGTGCTGTGTATGATGTGCGCATGAAGGTGTATATGTGTGCATATGTGTGTATGCAGTTGTGCAAATGTGTGTACACATCCATGTGTGAGTATGCATGTGTGCGTGCATGTGTGTGCATGTGTGCATGTGTGTGTGCGTGTATGTGTAGGTGTGTGTGCGCATGTGTGTATGTATGCATGTGTACGTGTGCGTGTGTGTGCGCATGTGTGCAGGCCGCGTGGCAGACGGGAACCCTTGCCCTCCGCGTGCAAAGCCAGCAGAAAGTGCTCCGGGGTCAGAATGTGAAGCGCTGGCCCGGGGCGGGCGGCCGAGGAGGAGTTGGTCACGGGGGCCCTGGGAAGGCCCGGAGCCGGGGTGGAGTGGGGGGTCTCTCGTGAGTGGGGCGGAGCAGCAGCCGGGAGCCACGGTCATTTCTTCACATCAAACTCCAGGACCCTTGAACCACCCGCACTGCACCCGGGTTCGCGGAGAGGCGGGGAAGCGCCAGTGTCCCCAGCCGGCCCCACACTTCCTGACAGCACTGCATCCAGCAGAGCCAGCCCGGCCGGTCCGCGGTTCCTCAGACTTGGGGGGCAGCTGGGGCTGCACATCAGCCACCTCCGTCTCCCCGTGCTCGGCCCCGGGGTCACGTGAGAAAGGGTCTGTCCAGCTGCTCGCTGTCCTCCTCACCGTCCTGCTCCGTCGCAGTCGTCCGTGGCTTTCGCTGTGGTGCTGCCCCGTCCCTGCGGGCCGATGGCTGGGACAGTAAGGGCAGCACAGAGCCATCAGGACCACAGTGACAGCAGCCGCTCTCTGAGCTTGGGGCCTCACCCAGAGGGGTTGTGACCCCCACACCACCCCCAGCAGCCAGTCTGTTATATGTTAAAGAAATACATTTCCCTTTTTAACCCTTTCTGGTTTTTTTTTGTTTTGTTTTGTTTTGTTTTGTTTTTGAGACAGAATCTCACTATGTAACCCAGGCTGGCCTTGAACTCACTCTGTCGCCCAGGCTGGCCTTGAAATCCTGGGATTCTCCTGCCTCAGCCTCCCAAGTACTAGGATTAGAGGCATGGGCCACCATACCTGGCTAGAAAAAGAAACACACCTCTGCCCTAAGTCCCAGCTACCGCGTAGTCTAAATTGCTCTTGGGTTCACCAACACTAACAGTAGCCGTACGGGTGTGGCCACTGTTGCCAGGGCCCAGGGCGTGGTCCTGTGCAGACTCCAGCTCACGGCCGGAGCAGCTGTGAGGTGTCCAGGCACAGCGCTGAGGGAAGACAGCCAGGCGTCAGGAGCGAGGACAGGACCACCGCATCTGTCCCTGTAGGCCAAGTTGAGCCTAGGCTGTCATGAGGCACACTGGGACTGCAGGAGGGCACGGCAGGCAGGAGCCATTGCTGCCACTGGGCAGGGGGCTGATGGATGGGGGGCAGAAGGACGGGGGCCGCAAGGGACAAAAGGATGGGAGGTGGGGGGAGGGAGCACAGGAGCAGATCGATGCCACACTGAAGTGACAGAAGAGAGGAACCTGGCTCCCTGCAGCGCGCCTGTAACCCCAGCACTCTGGGAGGCTGAGGCAGGGGGGTCTCAAGTTCGAGCCCAGCCTGGAATACTCAACAATTTAGTGAGACCCTGAATCAAAATAAAAAATAGTTAACCACTATTTTAAACAGGAAACTGAGGCCCCAAAAGATCTAAAGCCTATGCTCAAGAAAGTTAGTTTTGCTCAAAAACAAAAATCGAGATCGTGTAACAAATTCCACTACCGGGTCACCCCAGGGGTTCGCGCGGCTGCTTCCCTGAACTGCCAGTCCATCCTGCCATTGTGTCGATGTTTCCTGCACCAAGTGGCACCTGATCATCCTACGGCATTTTGAAAATGCGCAAGGCAAACAAGAGGAAGTCCTGGTGCCGTGACTCTCAGGGGAGAAGGACGCGGGCAGTCACCGAGCCCACCACTGCCTTGAGGACGTCACGTGGAGACCCGCACTGCGACAGGAACGAAGCGGGAAGGGTGTGGCTGGGAGGGACAGGGGACGTGCTTGTTACCCACAGGCAGAAAACCTCTCTGAGACATGCCGTGAACACCCAGAGCCTTGGGGTAGGCAAGGCAGGAGAGCATACAGGAGGTGTCTGGCCGTGCAAAGGGCCTGTGGTGAGCTGCTGGGCCCGAGCAGCTTCTGGCAGGGGCCTGGATCCTGTTGCATGGACGCAGGTGCAGTACAGGCGAGCACAGCCACCCTCATGGCCGGTCTCCAGCCTCCATCCCATCACAACAGCGTGAGGCGGGGGAATGGCCACGTGTCCCTTCCACAAAGCTAACCAGCCCGGCTACCTAGCCACACCCTATTTCAAAAAAATCAAAAATAAACAAGTAAGTAAATAAAAAGTGTCTCCCATCTTATCTTGTGTAATCCCTGCCACTCCTCGAGGTCGGAATTTTGCAGTGCTGTTTATGAATGAGGAAAGGATTAAAGGTGAGTTGCACAATGACTTATCATAAACCCTAAAACTGTGCCTGTCCCTGGACCCAACAGTGCTGAGCCTGGGCATTTAACCCAAGGGGACAGATCTGGTCAGAGATTGTCGCTTGCTACAGGAAAGCTGTCCAGCATCTGGGAACACCACTGCACGAGCCGCTGTGCTGGTGTTAAAGGTAGGACTTTCCGGACACGGAAGCGCAGATCCGCAATCCCAGCACTCAGGAGGCTGAGGCAGGAGGAGCCGTGTGCAGTTCCCAGGGTCAGGCACTTAACCCCAGTGTCTGCAGGATGAAAAGAAGGCAAACCTCAGAGAGCTGATCGGGCCTCGCTGGGGGACCCGGAACAGGTGTGCCTGAGTCCTAGCCCATCCAGGAGTATAGCAGGGCACCCCTGCACACCCTGCCAGGGGACTGGGAGCCCCTTCCCAGGCTAGCTTGTGCCTGGCAGAGGGTTGGGATGGGGTCATGACATTGTCATTTTGTTTTGTTCTGTTTTGTTTTGTTTTGTGATAGTCTCATTATGTAGCTCAGTCCCGAAACTCTGATGATGCTCCTGCTTCAGCCTCCTGAGTGCTGGGACGGTAGGTGTACTAGTTAGGGCACAGACTAGAGCCCAGCTGCTCACTGGCTGTGTGGCCCTGGGCAGTTATTCGCCGTCTCTGTGCTCTGGGTTCCCGTGTGTGTCAGCGGAGCTCAGAGGTGTAGTTGCTCCCGGGGTGCGGTGAGGATGGAGCGGGAAGCACCGCCGGGCTTAGACGGGGGTTGGCACCGCTGGATCCCGGCCGGAGCGACCTTCACCAGCAGTTAGATCGCAGCCACTCCGGCCCGGCTGTCCTCCTCTAAGGACAGGAAGCCAAAGTCCAGGCAGGGGCAGCGGCTGGTGGGAGGCAGGTGCCGGCGGGTGGGGACTCCACTCTGTGACTCACAGGGCGGGGACGGGACGAGGCCTCAGGGCGCCGGCGCCAGGTGTCTGCACTGCCCTGGACCTGGGCTGGGACGCGGCTCCCGCAGCAACCAGAAGCGGGGACCCTCACCATCTGACTGTGCCCCTCCCCAGGACGCCGTGACAGGTGGCCGACAGGGAGAGGCCGGGGGTCCGGTCAGCTGGGATGGAGCCCCGACCCCACTGCTCCACCAGCCGGGCGGCCTGGGACTCTCACGTGGGGTCAGCACTCCGGTGTCCTGGTGTGACACCCCCGAGCCAGGCCGGGCACAGAAGGGCCCTGAGCACCACGCCAGCGCGTCCCCCAGCCCTGGAGCGCTTGGCACCTCCTAATGCGGGCGGGTCACATGGAGAAACCACAGCAAACTGGCCCCGCCAGGGAAAGCACTGCGGGGGCCGAAGTCCCCGCCCCCACAGCCGGCACAGGGTCCCTGGCACGCCCTGGTCACGCGAGGCACACGGGGCCCGACCCCCTGGCTCACGTTGTCAGCCGGGCGTGCAGGGCCTGGCGGGGGGGCTGGCGCGGGCGAGCTGCTCTGGGGGTGATGGATGGGAAGTCCCTGCCCCCCGCCTGGCCCCGGGAACAGGTGCCCGCACGGCCAGGTGGACAGCACAGTTCTGTCCCCGCGGCCTCGGGGCCGGTGCACAGCTGGTGCCGGCCTGTTCTGTGTCACTCTGTGAGCCGACAGATCCGGGTCCCGGCCCGTGCGTTCCCAGCAAGCAGAGCTCAGGGGCGGGGGCCAGGGGTCGCTGGTGGCCTGTCCTGTCCCCGGGCAGCTGACCACGAACTGCCAGTCCCCCCCCAGGCTGGGGTGCAGTGCACCGGCCCTCCACGTGGGCACCGACCCGGCCACCCAGAGCCTTTGTCACCCACACGGGGGCCAGTAGCGCTGTCGGAGGGGCCGATGGCCAGGAGGCGGGGCCCGTGGACTGCCCTGCCCTGTGGCGTCCGCCAGGCGCCCGGAGCTGTGGCCGCCAACGCGGGGGCGGGACCTGAGGCAGAGGAGCCGGGCTGCACCTGTTTGCGGGGAGTAAGCGATAGCTGTCGTGTCCCGGCGCCCACCTGTCACTGAGCAGGCGTCCCTGCTCCATCCTCGGGCCCCGGAGCTGGTGCGCGGCTGACTCCGACCAGAAGTCAAAGTCCTGGGGCTCCTGCTCCCCCAGCTCCCCGGCCCTCCAAACCCATCGCAGCTGCCGCCCGGCTCCGGGGCCAAGCCTTCCAAGTATGTGGCTCTGGTGTCCCGGAACCCAGTGGGGGATGGGGCAGAGGCCGAGGCTGTGCTGGGCTGCGGGCCCGGAGGACAGGTGCTGGTGGCCGCGGCTCATCCTGTCCCCGCTCCCGCTCTGACGCCTGTGTGTTCACAGCCTGTTCCCGGGGAACGGTATTCGAAATATTCCAAACATTCACGACACCATCCTTCCACGCAGGAATGCGGGGCCGTGGGGCAGGAGGGCAGGTGACTTCAGACGGCAGGGCTTCTCTGCTCGGGATGACCCGGAGATCACGCTTATCAGTCCAGGGGCAGCGAGGTGGCGACAGCCAGGGCCTTGCGGGGGCAAAGGGGCCTGCAGCGGGTGCTGGGGACAGCCCTGTGTCCCCGTGAGCTGGGGGACGACTCCTCCAGGTGTGCCGGGGCGCCCCCAGCTGGACACGCCTACGAAAGGTCGCTCTGTCAGGAGTGAGGTTGGGAGGGCTGGGGGGGGATGCACCCTGAGTGCCTGAGTCTTTAATTTTTATTTTTATTAGCACCATTTACAGAACACAATGATCACATTCATCGGGGAGAGTTGGGATGTGTACATAATCTGTTTTTTGAGACAAGGTCTCTCTGTGTAGCCCAGGCTAGCCTCAAACGCTCAGCAATCCTCCTGCCTCGGCCTTCTGCGTGCTGGGATTATGGGCAAGGACACCCCTCCTTGGTCAGCTCTCTACTGCAGCCCGGGGCCTTTTCTCCCTGCTGTTTCACTTCTCACTCACTCCGGGCACTGAGCAGCGGCAGCCTTTGCTCCTGCTGTCCCCGGGGGCTCCGAGAGTGTCCCACACTCCAGACACTCTCCCCGGGGGCTGCACCCACCTTTCCAACGCGCCCCTGCCCCTCACCTGCAGCACAGCCTGTGCCTCCAGCAGCCCTCCGTGGCCACCGCCCCTGTAACAGTGACAGCTCGCGTCAGCCAGCTTTCTGCTACCGGCACCTGCACCGTCAAGGAGGAGCTGGCTCTGTGGCTCAGGGTTCAGGGATTCAGTCCATGGCGGCTGCTCCAGGGTAGGAACATCAAGGCGGAAGGGCGTGGTGGAGCCACGCTGCTTACCTCATGGTGCACAGGAAGCGGAGCAGGAAACAGCACCAGAGAGGGAGGGGCCAGGGACAGACGGGCCGCGGCGCCGAGCCGCAGCTCCGATACCCACGCGGACACCGAGGCCTGCCGTGCTGATGCCCTGGCCGGCGCCGAGCCCCGCGAGTGGGCACCGTGGGCTTTGCTGCTGCTGCTGCCGGCGGCTAACCGTGTCTCCGCCTTCTCACTTTACCCTCACAGGAGCTCACGAGTGGTCAGTGACGGAGGAACACGGGACTCCGAGAGGCTGGGAGACTTTCCCCCGGGAGCAGCAGACCGGAGCCTCAAGTCGCCGACTGCCGGGCACCCTCGCCCGCCTCGGTTCCCTGCGTCCCTTGGGTGTTTAGTGGTGGCTGTCGCACTGCAGGGGTGGTGCGGACGGACTGGCGAGCACTCCCAGGAGCCCGGTGCTGGGCGTGGCGGCTGCCCGAGCCAGGCTGGCGCTGATCGCTCTTCCTCCCCGCCCATCTCATCCTCCGGGCAAGGCCGGGCCTGGGGCGCTGCAGGGACGTGGAAGTCGCCTGCCTGCAGGACTGGGGTTCAGCTCTGTCCTGTGCCCCCTGCAGCTGCGGCTGGGCAGTGCTGTGGTGACTCAGCCCGCTGCATCCCAGGAAGTGGCCGCCACACGCATGCCCTGGAAGCCCCGGGCTCGGGGAGGGGGTGGGCAGCAGGGCGAGGACCGTCCCCGCCCCTTACCAAGCCCAGGACTGCCGGGCCGGGGGAGGCGGGCGTTTGCGCACTGTCCCCGAGGTCGGTCCTCGGAGCGGCTCTGTGGTGATTCCCGCTGCAGGGCCAGCGGTGTGGGTGCCACCTGGCCACCAGCTCTGCAGGAGGTGCTGTTCCGGGCCCATCAGCCGCGCCCTCTGCACGGTAGTGGGCCGGGGGTTAGAAACGCGGTGCAGGGCACAGACTAGGCCCGCAGATGCAGGTCGCGCAGATGCGGCGGGGGTGGGGGCAGAGGTTAGGAGCACAGGTGCGGAGAGGGGAGCAGAGATCAGATGCGCAGGTGCAGGGGGGCAGAGATCAAGGCGTGCGGGTGCGGAG
>RJWM01040773.1:0-15342 GCA_004363535.1 Dasyprocta punctata
GTGCCGGCCAGGCTGGCCTTGAACTCACTTTGTAGCCCAGCCTGGCCTCAAACTCACAGCAATCTCCCACTTCACCCTCCCAAGTACTTAGATTACAGGCTTGCACCACCACACCCAGTGGTATGAATGTGAGCGTGTGAATATTTTAAAGTAAGTCTTTGTGCCAGTATTGAGCAGAGCTTCTTGCAGAGCTGGTGAACACAATTTTTCTTTAAATATGCTAATACCTTTTACCAAGCCTGCTTCGGCCCAGGAGCCATTTGTTCACCTTGACAGGAGTTTGCATATCTTTGTTTTGATGGCTATTTGCTGATTTTACTTTCTAATGCTTAGGGGGGAAAAATCTACTTTTCCTGCTTTCCAAATTCTAGGTAAGAGAAGGGAGAGTAGCACACTGCTGCCTCTAAATAGCCTACTAAACTGTACTCGAAATCTGAGGTTCTTGTTCTGCTTTCCCATTGTCTGCCACAAGAGCTGAGAAACCATACTTGAGTCAGCTGGCTAGTACAGTGATCAGTACAGTGATGACACAATCACAGGAATTGTGGGGCAGTATGCAATTATGCTTCTGGGCAACCACCTGGAAAATAAAAGAGATGTACCCTCAACATGCCTAATTTTTCTTTATGAATCCACTGTAAATTATTTCTGAATTTATGTAATCTTGCCTGAAGTAGGTTGCATGGATTTACAACTTACATTTCCGTATGTAACTACTATTGGCATAGGTCAGATATTTAGGTTCCAGTTGTCTTTCTTTCTTTCTTTTTTTTTTTTTATTTAAGCGAAGAAGAAAAAAAAAAGACATATATAACAAAGACAACAAGCAAAAGAGACAAACAAATGACCAGAGTAAATGCACAACAGCAACACTGCAGGTTTACAAACCAGGATGATAGAAACTTGACAATGGTTGCAATACCTCCAGCTGTCTTTCAGTTGTTATAAAACTATGTCTAAAATTCCAGCCCAAGCCCTGGTTAATAGAGTTCTGACACTGTTAGGAAATGGCAGTCCCCCACCTACATACTGTACACCCCAGATTTTTTAGCCATCACCCACCAAAAAATACATTACTCTCAGTCTTCGCCCTTCCATCTTGAAAGAGTCCTGATGCTTTTGGAGTCATTTGAACCACCCCCCTGAAATGGGAGTGCATTTGCATCTGCAGAGGTTAAAAACTGAGGCATAATTGCTGGTTATTTTACCCACTCTGAGGATCAAGTTTTAAAACCTCAATACAAAGTCCGAGTCATTGTGAACCTGGTCACATTGTTCAGTTTATGGTACTGTAGGAAGGCCCTTAGCGAGAGAGAACAAAAGAATCAAGGAAGCAGAGAGGGCAGAAAGTTTCCTGCAATGGCTCTGTGAAGAGCAGGGCACTGCAGGGCAGGTGGAGAAAGTGGGAGACTTTTGTAGTGGAAGCTTCTAGAAGCAGGGCCATTCATCCCTGGGGGCTGGACATTTTGTGTAGCTAAGAAGAGGCCTACAGCAATTCAGGGAGGCAGTTCTTTCCTTCCCTCTCTGTCTTTCTTCCCTGCTGAGTCACTTGGGCCTTACTAGGAGCCAGACCCTGTGCTAGAAAGCAGTTGTATGGGCTAAATTTACATGTACAGTCTGATATCTAATGAGAAAGACTAGGAGTATCACATCCTGGCTTCATTTCTATAGTCTATTTGGAAACTCATTTGCTACTAGTAAAAAATAAATATACAATAGCTGTTATAAAACTTAAATAAGTATGCAACACCTGCCTCTATGTACCTAAATTTACACTGTGTGTGCTGTTTGCATTTTAAAATAAACTGGCTAAAAGCATCTGGTTTTCGAGTATGATACATCTTTTTCCTTCTTAACAAAATATTTCTAGCTCCTTGAGTAAATGTCTCTCAGTATTTCCAGAAGGTTACGCTCAGTCTTTCCATTTGTTAGGGGAGTCAGAAGGAGTAGAAGCATTTGTATTAAAGGTTGTCATTTTGGGGGAGGTGCCCCCCTCTCCTGATTGCTCACTCGTCATTTATTCCAAGGTTACATGGAAGCAAAGGGAGGTCCCTGGTTCCTAAAAGCTGAGTCTGCCAGAGTTGTCAGCCGATCAGCAACTCAATTCAACCCACATATGAACTACACCGAGGGAGAGAGTGACAGTGCATCTCAGTCATTCATGGGATGTGGAACCCCTGAATGGCAGGGCAGAGACCCATGAAAGTCAGAGAGCTCTGCTCATGATGGTATGGCTTTACATGTATCAATATTTGTTTCATTCACCTTATTTTAAAATAACCATTCAAAAATTTCCAGTCTGCTAAAAGCAGTCCCTTGGTTCTGTGCTTTGTGCCATTCTCATGTGAATTAGTCATAGCATTTACCACAACCAGGCTCATGGTGTGTTCAGCGGATGAATATCCCAATTATCATAAAGCATGGTCCAACATGGCTTCCATGCAAAGCACAGCAGCTGTTTCATCTGCAGTGTTCCGCTTGGCATCTCTGTGGGGAGGGGACAGACCTTACAGTGGCTTTTATCCTGTCCACTGGTGTTCCCTTAGGAACATCGTGCTGTGTGTCTGGATCATGTGCATCCATCTGTGATAGTTCCATAGTGTCCTCTGGAGTTACACCAACCCCTGCACAGTATGTTCTTCTATTCTGCAGCATTCAAAACCAAAGACAGTGCCCCTAAACTGGTGACTGTCTGAATCCATTTAGTGAAGGCTCCTCAGGAAGCTGGTGACACCCTTCCACAAGATGAAATAATTCCTTCACACCACTCTCCCTGCTTTCAGTAGTTTCTTAATTGCACCCTCTTCCCTCACATGCTACCTTCTCGATGGCCAGAGTCTTTGGTAGTATTTTCTATAGTCCTGGTGTACTTTTTTCCTTGGGTGGTCCGGCATCAAAACCCAACCCAGTGCTTTCCTTTAGTTTCATTCTAGCTATTGCAGGTAACAATTTTTTAAAAAGGGACTGAATAGTTCACCTTTTCTTATTTGTTTGTATTTCTTTACACACACAGTGAACTAACTTTCCAGGAATTGGATTAGTTTCTAAATTTTGGCAGTAATTTTACCTTTAGTAGCTAATCTAGGCATTGTGCTATTCCACATGGCTATCCAGTAATCAAAGCTTACACATCTCCCCACCCTTCATCTTTCCCTTCCCAAACCATGTTTCTGTGAGCCTATGACACCAGTTGTGTGAGAAAATGAACTGTGTTTCTCTATGTAGTAGGCCTTCCATACCCACAGGTTCTACATCCATGGATTCAACCAACTACAGATTGAAAACATGTTTTTAACAAATTCTGGGTGTGCGTTGAATATGTATGGATTTTTTCTTGTCATTAGTCCCTAAACAATATAGTATAACAATATTTATATAACATTTATATATTAGGTTAGGTATTTTAAGGAATAGCAGGTAATTTAAAGTACATGAGAGGATGTATATAGATTGTAGGCAAATACTATACACTTTATATAAGAGGTTACAATATTCAGGGATTTTGGTTATCTGGGTCCTGGAACCAGCCCCCTCTGGACACACAGAGTCAACACTTAACACTTCATTTGGGCACTGTATGGAGGTGTGATGTATTATAAAGTTTACAGCCATTACTCCTATAACGAAAAAGAAAACAAAAGAAAAGCATAGCAATTTTCATTGACTCAAAGTTCTGCATGACATAGAAGCCTTCAGAAATGAAGACCTCCCAAAGAAAATGCTGGTTTTATGCTTAGGTTTGATGAAGAATGGCCAGCCAGATAGAAGTGCAACTGGACAAAAGAATTTGACTTAATGATAATAAACTGAGGGAGGGGACTCAGCAAGACCCATCTGTCCAGATTCTCCCTGGGCTCTGTGCAGCATTCCTTTCTCCTGGGCACAGGATAGGACCCCTCTGGAATGAGTGTCTTGTGATCTACCATTGTACAACACAGGTCAAATGTTTTCTTCATGGCCAGTTCCTACACAGGGAAGTGGGGGACAGTTAAATTGTGAGCCTTACGGCTTGTTTTGGAGGGGAGAGAGTTTCCAGTTTCCATGACCTGCCCTAACAAAGAGGAATTCTGGTTTCTCTGACTGACTTTGGGAGAAACCAAGAGAGCAGAAAGTCAGAGAAACCTTGGTTCTGAACCAGAGGCCTTCCATTCTCTGGTTCAAAATACTCAGAATACCAACTCTCCATACTTCAGGGTGTTGTGATCTGAGCTCCAGTGACCAGATGGTGGCAGAGAGGGAATTCCCACCTGAAGCATTTCTTCAGTTCTCTGTGGACAACAGTTGATTGGGTGTTGTATCCACTATATCTCAATTCTGACACTGTCTACCTGAAATTAGTGTCATAGTCTAGGTTGTATTTCTGACTGACTAGCCCCAAATCAGAGGTTCCACAACCTCAGTGTTGTGTTTAATTATTTGCTAGAATAGCCCACAGAAGTCAAGAGAGCAGTTTATCCACAGAACTATCAGTTTATCATAACTAGATACTGTTAAGAGTTTTCTGGCACAATAGAGAAGCAGAAGGAAAAAGAAGGTGAAAGTTGCCTTTTTATTTGGGGATGCAGAGAGGAGAGGAGCCCACAACCCACGGGGGTTTGGCTTTCTCCTCCGACTGGATATAGAGAGGTAGAGGGTTATATGATCTCTGATCGGAAGTGGCCCATGGGGCAGGCGTTGATGATGTGGGAGGAATTGATTGGAATTTTCTTCATGTGCAAATGGGAAAGTAACAGTTTGGGCCAAAGGAGAAGGAGGGAGTGGTTGTTGGGGTAAGTGTTCCCACTTTGCCCTTGCGCCATATTAGACCATAGCCATAACTGTACAGCAGTTTGTACTAGGGCAAAAACCTTTCAGATACCACTCAGGAAGATGGAAGAGATGCATAGGACAAGGTCTCCAGGAGGGGACATTGAGGTTTCATTTTCTTCCCTCCCTCTGGATTTTTATAGGTGCATTATTATGACTGATTAGATCATTAGCCATTGATGATTTAAATCAATCTCCAGAGCTCTTCACCACCTGAGATGGGGATGGGATGGCGCTGAAAGCTCCAACAGTCTTAATCACATAGTTGGTTCCCTTGGCAATGAGTCCATGATTTTGTAGCAACGTAGGAGCTTTCCAAAAGTCACCTCATTGACACAAAATCAGATGTAGGTGAGGGGGGCTTGTTCTGAACAAGGAAGACGCTCCTGTCACCCTTAATGCTCTTGTCATTCAGGAATTTCTAAGTTTTAGTTCTATGCCAGCAACAGGATAAAGAGCAAATATATATTATAAATCACGGTATCACATAGCCATAACCCTTCTTCATCTCATGCCACTCTAGCCTCTCTTCAGGAGGCTTTTGTTTTTCCTCTAAGCACAGTAACTTATTTCTGTGTCAGGACCTTTGCACTAAGTGCTTCTTCTACCTAAAAGAGTTCTCCTTCAGATGTTTGAATGACTGGCCCCTTCAAGACTTCATTCAGTCCAGATGTTATCTCTTCAGAGAAGCCTTCAAATCACTCTGTTCAGACCCCCTCCCTCCAGGTGACCTGATCATGTCATCCTCCAACTCAGGGGTCACAAACATTTCCTGTGAAAAGCAGGATACCGACCGTTGTGGTCCCTATAGTCTGTCAAAATTGCTCATGTCTGCTTTTACAGCATAAAAGCAATCCCAATAATATATTTTAAAAAGTATGTATGGCTGTGGGCCAATAAATCTGTATGTACGGAAACTCTTCAAGGACAAAATTACAATAAATCTAGTTTTGCAGATCAGGCTGCAGCCTGAATCAGAAATGGCTCAGAATGCTTGGGTCTGTGCCACAGCCAGATTTTATTTAAAGCCAGATAAAAGGAAATGACATACAGAAAATGGAAGTGAGGTGCAGAGACAGTCTGATTGGTTACCGCTCTCATCTGTATTATTTGAAGATGGTTTGAAAAACAACTGTCTGCTTGTGATTGGTTGAGATGCAGCTACTTGTTACAAGGGTAGATTACAGTCTATTTGGACATCAAATTAGGTTATAGTTCACCACATATTCGGAGAAATCTTTAAGCTTTAAAATGTGGGGTGTAGCTTTAAGACATGTAGAAATACTGAAATTTCAATTTCACGTAATTTCCACTTATAAAATATTCTTTTGGAGTTTTGTTTGTCAACTATTTGAAAACTGTCAACTATCTGAAGACTGTTATGTGCTTTGAAAGCAGGATTCCACCCATAAGCTACTGTAGTTTGTGGATACCTGCTCTATGTGTGAATATGTGTTTATTTTTTGTCTTTCTCTCCTACTAGACTGTGAGGTCCATAAAGACAGGTTCTTTGTCTTACTCACTGCATTCTCTCTACCAACTAGAACAGTACCTGGAGCATAGAGGTACTTTATTAATATCTGGCGATTGAAGGAATGCATTTATATAGTCCATGAGTCACTACATGTAGTAAGGCCTTGCTCCCTAAAATTCGTATGTGTCTTATCCTCATTTCCACCCCCTCTCAGAGCTTCCCCTCTGTCTGGATGTTACTGTAATCATCTCTTAAGCCTTCCTGACCTTTGTTCCTTAGGCTAGTCTTGCTCACTCCAGTCTTCTATATAGTGTGGCACCTTGCTAAAACATTTCCCTCATTATGCCGTTTCTCTGCAAATAAAAAACTTAACGCTGGAGCCAGGCGTGGTGGTGCACGCCTTTAATCCCAGCACTCAGGAGGCTGAGGTAGGAGAAGCATTGTGAGTTCAAGGCCGGCTTGGGCTACAACGCGAGCGTAAGGCTAGCCTGAGCTACACAGTGCGACCCTGCCTCAAATAACCAGGGCTGTGAGTTTGGCTCAGTGGCTTACGCACCTGTCAGGCAGGCGCGAGGTTGTGAGTTCAATCCCCAGTGCTGCAAAAAAAAAAAAAAAAAAAAAAAACATTGCTTTCCCAGTTCCTACATTATAAAGCTAAATTCTTCGGGTGCAAAGCCCCTTCCAGTCAGTTCCCGTGCTTTTCCAGCCTTATTTGTGTGCATCGTCAGAGGTGAGCCTTCTGCTCCTGCAGCCTCACCTCCTTCTTAGGCCTGACCTCACCCCTGCTCCTTCATGCCTCTGATCTTTGCTCAGACAGCGCCCTAGAAGCAGTTAGCTAGTGCCCTAGGAAGGGACTGAACTCCCTTGTAATTCAAGGCCACTCTGCAATGAATGTGGGGAAACCAGGAGGAAGGGAGCTGTGCCAGAGAAAGCTACAAGGTGAGAAGTGAACAATAGATCCAAAAGGACTTAAGTGGTAATGAATTGAACTGAGAGGGACTTAGTTATTAGTGAAAGGTATTCCTTGGTCAGGTTGTCCAGGCCAGTATTCTTCAAACTACTGTGTAAACAAATGTTTGGGGAGTCTTATTAAATTGAGGATTCTGGCAGGAGTCTGGAGGTGGGTCCTTGAGATTCTACATTTTTAACAAGCTCCCAGGATGCCCAAACTTCTGCTCTAGGGCAACTTATGGTGTCAAGAATCTCACTAAATGCTTAGAAAAGTTACCTTGTACACATGGCTTAGATATGGGAGAAGGAGGCAGTAAACCAAGCCCTCAGAGGCCTGCCTGTATAGCATGAGAACCCCACAAAACAGTCCTAGACTACAGTGAAGATGCTTCTTGCATTCTGAATAACTAAAAAATATGTTAAGATTCAAGTCTTTTTGATGAAAGAGGGGCTGCTCTGAGGACAGATGTGAGTGAGTGAAACTACAATAAAGGGAAGAAGCATCTCTAATCCCGAGTTGAAGGCAGTGAGAACAACTTTCACGAAATGAACAAATTCTAATGCTGACTGTGCCACTGGCCTGTCAGCACACACATGCATGCACACGCGTGTGGGCGCGTGCACACACACACACACACACACAGAGTTTGTAGGCTAAGGTGCTGTACTTTTCCCTGATGCAGATGGATTATCTCTTCTCTCCAAGGGGACACCTTTTCTGGTCCACCAAAGCATATGGTTCAGAATCTTTGTCTAGTCTGAGTACCAGTACTAGTGTTTCACCCCAACAAAACAGGAATCGTTTCTGTAGTGTGTATCTCCAAACAGAAGAGCAAGTAGGAACTGATTTGTTGGCATAATAAACACAACTTTTGTAACAGATTTTTTTTTTATTTAATGATTAGTCTGGCTCTAGTATCTTTGGCTAATCCATAACTGATCTTTTAATGAAGTTATGTGTAATTTCCCTTGGCTTAACTGCATGCAAATGATAAGATGTCCTGACTAGTGCTTTTAATACTGCTTCCCTTATCACAGTTACCCTCTGCTTCTTTTCACACAGGAACTTCTGCTGGATCTTGACACAGAAACATGGCCATGGTAAGTACTACAGTGGAGTGCCTCACCCACCTGGTGCCAGCCGCAGACAGGTACAGAATGTGTACTCAGGGATTGTTGGCTTAAAAGCATTTGCTCAACAGAAGGGCAGGAGAAGAACAGGAAAAGGCTGTTTCTTTTTCCATTACTTTGGGCATCATTTTAATTTCTTTCAGGAATGCTGAGTGATTTGACTCTGAAAATTAATTCAAAGATAAAAATCCTTTGAATCCTTTTAACATCCTGAAAAGACAGAAGAAATGTTAGAGTTTTCTATCCATAGAGCATTCCATATTCATAGAACACTTAGGCAAATAAAAAGGAAAAGCTAAAATCCTGCAGGTTCTACCACAAGGAGAGAACTATTGCTAACGTTTTGGTGTAGCCCCATCACTTCTGGCTCATGGGTAGAGGTGTTTCTTAGCAATGCATGATGCTCACCATCTGCCTCTTCCACTTGCTGCTTTCCACTGGAATCAACTCCTCAGGACTTGGTTATCTGATCTATGCAATAGGCCTGGAATTGGATCCCTTTGAAAGTTTATGAAGTTCAGCACTGAGCTGAAAGCTAAGCCCCTTAGCTGTAAGCATGTCCCAGCCTAAGGCTGGCCATCTGCTCTCCTCCCACCCAAAGAAGGTTCTGAATAGGCAGACAATTTGGATCCTTGGTCTTCTGGGAGGAAATAATAGAAGTAGAACCTTACACCTGGAGAGGAACCAGAGATCCCACCAGCTCTAGATGCTTTCCTTTAGGAAGACAGATGTGTAAACTATTCTGGACAGACAGTAAAGTACTCTTGAAAATCCATTTTGACATTAGAGATTTTAGAATTTTCTTTCTGATTCCTGATAGTCAAAGACTTACTCATGTCTGACCTCAAGTCTATTATACTTTAACTTGAAATTCATAAACATTCCATGTAGAAATGTTTATGGTAGCTCTGTTTTGTACAGATGTGGTGGTAGGCTCTAGGGACTCAAAATGAGTGGGGTACTCTTTCTGTCTTCTGCATATGAAGATTGTAACCAAGTGACCTGTGAGTGTGCTCTACAGAATTACCTCAGTTGCTCTCCTCTTTCCTCCCAGAGCCTGTTTTTCCATCACAACTGTCATTTTACTGGATATAAAAAGGATACTTTTAAAGAAAAGAAAACCATGTGATACAGTTACAGTACTGAAATTCTCAACTATTTTGCATCATTTTATTTTAGACCCTACTCATATGGAAGATGTTAAATAACAGTAATAAAAGCATAAATCATAGTTATGTATTCTGCTTTCCACTCCCCAGTTAGTATAGAAAAAACTCAGAATAAAATGATAAATGAAGTAGATACAGAAGTTACATATTAGACAGATGTGGTGGCACACCCCTGTTATCCCAGCTACCCTAGAAGCTAAGTCAGGAGAATCACAAGTGCAAACTCAGCCTGGGCAATTTAGCAAAACCCTGCCTCAAAATTTAAAGATAAAGAGGCCTGGGACATAGCTCAGTAGTGAAGCACTTGCCTAGCATGTGTAAGGCCCTCTATTCAATCCCCTTGTACTGCCAAAAGAAGAAATTTTTTTTTTACTTTAATCTATGCTAATTTATGTTTGTATAACATTTTATATAATGTTAAAATTATTTACTCTAATAATATACTGATAGTATATTTTAGAGCATATTAAAATTATTTACTCTAGCATATTAAAATTATTTACTCAAAGTATTTTAATTTTTAAGATTATTTTGTTTGAAATTTTCCAAACTCTCTCCAGTGTCCATATTTTATTTGCTTGTTTTTGAGTTCTCAGGATTGAACTTAGGGCCTTGCACATGCTGGGCAACAACTCTAGCACTAAGTTATATACCCAGCCCTTTTAAAATTTTATTTTGAGATAAGGTCTCAATAAATTGCCCAGGCTGAACTCGAACTTTCTATCTTCCTGCCTAGCCTCCCCATTACCTAGGTTTACAGTGTCGTACCACTGCTCCTGGCAACAATGAACATATGTTTTAGAAGTCATTGCATTTGAGTATTTTTTAAATAATTTTATGGAGATACAAATTGCACATAGTGAAATGCACAGCCTTCAAGGTTATGAGTAGAGTTGTGATAGGTTGATAGACACGTGCAACCAACTCCTCCATCAAAATAGGACATTTTATTACTGCAGGAAGCTCCCACATGCTCTTTCCAGGCCATTCAGTACTCTGTTCTGCAGCCCTGAAAACTCCAGCCCTGAAAGACCACCACTGTTTTGCTTGTTATCACTGTAGATTAGCTTTGCCTGTTCTAAAAACATTGTGTAAGTAGAATGAGAAAATATGGACCCTTTTGTGTCTTACTTCTTTCTCTGAGCATTGTATTTGCTGCAGTTCATCCATGTTGCTGTATTAAAGTGGGGTTTGCTCCTTCATTCCTTTTTAGTGCTCGTTAATATTCCATTGTATTGAATTCTAATCTTTCTGATGCTTATCATCTTCCTGATTAATGTAACAGCAACAATATCTCATCAGTTGTGATATGGTACTTATTTCTAGTCATTCACTTTTGTCATTCTTTCCTACATGCTCTCTGTTTCCTTTGCCTGTCACCACAATGAACCTCCCAGGGCTGGGTGGAACCCATCTCTTCCCTGAGCAGGTAATGGTACATTGTGCCCTACAATTTAATCAATACAGATATATACAGGGCTAACAAAGGACAAATGTCTTGAGCTTTTTCCAGGAAGAAAAAGGGGTGTTTATAATGCTGAATCACATCTCTCTATCGATTCATCTTGTTATATATTAATTTTAATCTCCTACTCGTATCTCTCAGCAATCCAGTATGCTGTGAAGTTCAATATAATGTCTGAATACCATCCAAAACAATTTCAACACTCGAGTTCCAAAAGACTCCTTTGAAATGTTTTACTCAGAAAAGTTTTTTAGGGCTGAGACTGTAGCTCAATGGTAGTGTTTGCTTAGCACATACAAGGACCTAGTTTCAGTCCCCAGCAACTGTGCCCCACTTCCAAAAAAAAAAGGCTAGGTTAAGCTATGTTGGAATTTTGACAGCAATTCACCAATTTATTGATCAATAGTAGAAGAAAAGAGGTAAGTTACCTATATTAGATTCCTACAGCTGCTGTAACCAAGAGCCATGAACTTGGTGGATAAAAAGAATAGAAATGTATTGCATCACAGTTCTCAAAGTTAAAACTCCAACATCAAAGTGTCACCATGGCCCATACTCTCTTGAGACTTTTGATCTTCTTAGGCATTCCTTGCTTCCTGTTGTATAACTCCAGTCTCTGCCTTTGTTATCTTACAGCATTTGCTTTGTATATCTCTGTCTTTTTTTTTTAAGATAATAAAACCCAACAAAAAAGAATAAAGACCATTAAAACAAAGCAGTAAAATTGGTACAGAACTTCGAAGCAGGGTAATAGGAAATCACCAATGGGTATCATAGTATATCTTGTTATCTTCACAATAGTATCTCTGTCTTCGTGTAGCCGTGGATTAGGGATGTCTTCGCATGTTGGTTTAGGGGCCCTCTCTATTCCTCGTTCTAATCACTAATGCTTGCAATACCCTTATTTCCATGTAAGGTTATATTCTGAAGAACTGAGGGTTAGGACTTCACTGGGTCTTTTTTGAGGACTATATTTAACTGATAACAGTGCCCAAGGAAGTTGAAGTCATGGATTTCTATTTTTTTCTTTCAAGGATGGAGGTGTTAATGCCTAAGTCCAGGATACTGACTACCTCCAAAACAGGAAAGCCTGGCATTTCAGCAGAGAAAGCCCATGTTCTGTGACACCTGAGGACTTGAATGGGCTGATGTGTCCACCATGGGTCTCAGAGGTCCAGTCCAAGGCAGTCTAGCACACAGGACTATGTCTGGTTTGCCAGAAAACACAAGGGCATAAAAATCCTGCATTCCCTTAGATGTGAATACCATATCCTTGGGTCAAATTAAATTACCAGAAACCTTTAGCTCTAGTTTGCACTGTTTTATCACCTTGTACAAATGCTTTGTCTAGTTTCTGCTTTGGCATCACCCTATAGGCTTGCATTGAAGAGTATTGTCAGGAAGACATAAAAGAATCTCACTGTTTATTTTGGCGATGTGGTCAAAGTCATATTTAAATGATGATGATGGTGGTGAGGTGTTGATAGCAACCCAGTTTGAGTTTTTGTTTTAGTATTTACATTTTTCCACATTCTGTGCCAAATATTTTTCTTTATTATCCTGTTTCATTATTACAACAATCTTGTGAGTTGTTATAATTATTCCTAACATACAAGTTGGAAAAATTAAACTTTCCATAAGCCATGCAACTAGGAAAGTTTGAAGACCAGACATAAACTGGGTCTGTCTCACTGCAGTGCTATGCTTCTGTCCCCACAGGGACTTCAACTCACCCTGGGCAGGTTCTTTTTTGTGTATGGTACTGGAAATTGAACCCAAAGCCTCTGCTCTGAGCTACCATCTCAGCCCCTTTTTTATTTTTTTTGTTTTGAGACAGAATCTCACTAAGTTGCCAATGCAGGGTTTCAACTTGCAATCTTCCTGCTTCAGCCTCACAAAGTTCTAGGACTACAGGTGTGTGCTGCCATGTCAGGCTCTAGGCAGGTTCTTAACACATTGTCACAGAAAAACATTTCAGGACACATCAATGAGAGGTGTAGGAAGATTTATTAAGCACAATCAAAGAAGTACACACTCAGAAAAGGAGTATAGGTATTTGATGGGTGAGGCACACTATGGTCTGGGGTTAGGGAAATTTGTGTGGTCTTGGGTACCCTTGAAATGGATGATATAGGATGTTTACTATTTTTTTAGTTACTTATTATTTACCTAGTGTCTTTTTTTTTTTTTTAGGTCAGTTTGTCCATTAGTGGGCTACAGTAAAAACTGACTATGAAATACACAGTTTGTATATGTTTGGAGCTTAGACATGTGGTATGCAGTGAATAGTACCTGTATTATTTCTTTAAGAGTGGAAGCCTTGGGAATTTATAGACTTATAGCATGGGAAGAAAAAGACAGGTCAAGTTTATAGACTCAGTTTCTTTAGACTCTTAGGAATTTAGGGATCAGGCCTTATAACTTTGGATAACTTTGATGGTGTCTTAAAGTTGCATTTTTCTACATCTTCCTTAAAATTACAATTTTGTCATCTCCTTTCACTTATCTTTATTTCTTCTGTCCTATCTCCCTGCTCTGCACTAAGCTTCTCATGGACGGATGCCACCCACCCCTCCATCCTCAGCCTCTGGGCAGTGTACTTGCCTGGGTTTCCTGGGGCCCCCAGGAGTGGTCCTTTTCCATCATCCTTGCTGGGTTCCCCGTCTCTGCCGGACCTGCACTGTGGACCTCTTGTCCTAGGACCTGTGACCTCATTCTTCACTTTCTCCCTGGGTCATCTTATCAAATACCATCCAAATGCTAATGCAGGCCAGAGGTGGTGAGCCTATGGCACATGTGTTATTGTGCTTTTCTTTTTGGACAAAAGGTGTTAATGTAGCTGTTTTTTTTTTGTTGTTGTTGTTGTTGTTGTGTTGTTGTTTTTCTAAACTAAAATCTCAGTATTCAGGTTGAATTGCAGTGTTGGTACTTTGAGATAAGTAACTGGGTTTGGGCTACAGTTTGGCACTGGTCTCTAAAAGATTCGCCATCACTGCTTTAGACTTTTCTTCTACACTTACTTGGTATGACCAACTGTCCTTTTGACAGTTCCACTTGGATGTTTAGCAGATATTCCAAACTTAGCAACTTTGAAAACAGAACTTCTAAATCCCCCCTTCCTACCATCCCCAATCTAGATGCTCTCCTGCAGGTTTCCCCATCTGGATGAACAACAGCACTGTCCACCCAACTGCTCAGAGAAAATGATTTAGAGTTAAACTTGATTCTCTTCTTTCCTCACCTCCCACACCAGTTGGTGAGCAAGTTATGTCTCCTTTGCTCCAAAACATGTGCTGCGCCTGCCTGTTTATTTCATCCCCGTCTAGCACCACTTCCCACTCCAACTTGGCTGAAACCCCCAACTGGTCTCTGCATCTCCCGACAGCAGCTGGGGTGATCTTTTAAACATACAAATGGGATGGCCTGGCCCCATTTCCTTGCTTCAAACCTGTTGGTGGCTTCCTCTCACTCTTTGAATAAAATACAGCTGCCTTACTCTGCTTGGAAAGGCAACTTTGCTGAGGCCCCAGCCCATTTCTTTAATTTTCTTTCCTTCTTTTATCTTTAACTTTTATTGTGGAAAGGTTTGTTTGTTTGTTTGTTTGTTTTGGTCCTGGGAATCAAACTCATGACCTTGTGCATGTCAGGTAGGCACTTGTGCTGCTGAGCTATATTCCTGGTCCTGGGAAGGTTTAAATGCATACAAAGATAAACGGAATATTATAAGGATGCCTTTGTCTACATACCTATCAATGATTATTAACTCAGTCAATTTTATTTCTTCATCTTTTTTTTTTTTTTTTTGGCAGCATTGGGGGTTGAACCAGGGCCTTTACACTGAGTACATCTCCAGCTCTTTTCTAAGTTTTTTATTTTGAGACAGGGTCTTGTTAAATCACTAAATTGCCCAGGCTGTCTTGAATTTATGATCCTCCTGCTTCAGTTTCCCAGAGTGTTGGGATTACAGGCATGTGCCATCATGCCTGGTTTATTTCCTCTTTATCTTTAATTCCTCACACCTGTGATTTTAAGCAGATTCCAGTTATCTTATCATTTCCTCTGTAAATACACTTCCCCTCCAAGGTGCTTTGTGTCATTCATCTGTCAGCCTAAATGTTACTCCTTTGGAGTAGCCCTACCCAAAACACAGCCTTGTAGTACTTCTCACCATACAGAATATTTATTTGTTGGCTTGTTTACTCTCAGCTTCCTCTCAGCTAGAGCATCAGCTCCATGGGGTGAGGGGCTTGTCCCTCAGTCACTGTCATATCCCTGGCACCTGGAATAGTATCTAGGCCATGGTAGATGCTTAGCCAGTGTTTGCTGAATGAGATGCCTCAGTCACA
>RJWM01040774.1:0-15308 GCA_004363535.1 Dasyprocta punctata
GTTAAGAGTAGGTGAACTCAATAAATAAAGACTATTTTCTACCCTTATTGTTTCATTCCCAGCAAATCCCTGGCCAGGCAGGGCAGAGGCCATTTATAGTGGATGCAAAGCTGTGACTATGACTGCCTGAATGGTGTGATATACGTTCTCTGTCTCCACTTTTATAGGGCAGCTGTTTCTTGGAGGATCAAGCTCAGGTATCAGGAGTGTGAATTATGAGTCCTAATCAACTTGGTCATGCTTTGTGGCCTGGGAAAAGCCAGAGCGTTTCCCTTTTATGATTTGAGAGTGCACTTTTTGCAGCCTGCGGAGCAATTAGCCAATCTTTGAAATGGATATGCTGTAAACACATCAAGTCCTTGGAGAGCCACTGTGACAGCTCTCTGTGGGAGAGGAGGCCATAAGCTGGTCCCCATTACAACTGCCTTAGCTTCGGCTGGAAAATGTGTGAGCCAATAGAAAAAGTGACTGCAAGAAAAACAGAGCAAAACTTCCAGATAGTTAGCAACAGTCACATATATATCCATGGCTGATACTCCCCCCGACAAAATCACGGAGATTCCATAGCATGGAGGCTTAATCTAAAATAGGACATGTTCTGTTCTTTATTCTGACCATTCAGTTTTGTTTCTCTAATTGTAACCTCGATTTTTTTGGAAATAAAGAGTTGAGGAAGGCCAGAAATCAAATATTCTTCAGGTTTAAATGGAAATCAAAGTCAAAGTAAGGTGGGAACTCATGCTCTGTATTAAAAAAAATTGAGATGACATTTGCTTGATGTAAAATTCATCTTTTTTAACAGAGTAATTGAATAACATTTAGGACACTCACAATGTTGTGCAGCGACCATCTATACCAGGTGGCAAACTGTATTTTGCCAGTCCTATGCAAACCTCCAAAATCATTAGGCAGTTACTCCCTATATCCCTTCTGCCAAGACCTAACAACCACTCTGCTTTCTGCTTTCAGTGTGATTTTCCTATTCTGGATATTTCACATAAATAGTATCACATACTATGTAAACTTCTTTATCTGAGTTCTTCCTCTCTATTTACTTAAAGAACAAGAATTAGATGATTTCATATCAGGTGACAAAATAACATAGTTCTAGAACATTTTACTTATACTTTTGTTCCAGGAACCAAAATTCAAAATTTAATGGTTTGGTTTAAAGGTATCTCTATATATGCTAAGTTTGGTTTAAAAGTTTATCCTTATGTAGTGAACTATAACCTAGCTTGAGGTGTAAATAGATTGGAGTATACTCTGATAACAAGTAGCTAAATTTCAGCCAAACACAAGCAACCAACTGCTCAAACCATGCTAAAATAAGACAGATAGGTGAAAACTGTAACCAACTGGCCTGTTTTCCTAATTTATTTCTCAGCAATTTCACTATTGGTGTGCAGGAATGCTATTGATTTTTGTGTTTGTTCTGCATCATGCTACATTGCTGAATTTGGTTATTAATTGTAGGAATGTTTTGATGGAATTTTTGGGGGTCTTTTCTGGAGAAGATCATGAAGTCTGCAAATAAACATCATTTGACTTCTTCCTTTCCTGTATATATCTGGCTGTACATATAAACTGCTCATGTGATGGAGAAAACCATTCAGAACCATTTTGGTCCAGATTGTCACTTGATTTTGGAGTCACAAGTAAAGCCAATTAGCATCTGCAAAAGTAGTTTTGTTGTAAATTTGTCTTTTAATAACTCATATTAGTGCTTGAGGTAAGTACTGAAAATATTAAAAACTATTTAAAAATACTATAAAATTATAAAGTTTGAAACACTATGGCACTGTCATAAAAACAGATACATAAACCTACAGGGAGAAATCAGAATAGAGCACTCAGAAATAAATCCCCATGTTTATGATCAATTGATTTTCTGCAAATGTGCCAAAGAAACACGAGGAAGAAAGGAAAATTTGCTCAGCAATGGGAAAATCGGTTTTCAAAGAAGCATTAAGGTAGGTATTTGTGTCACGCTGTTTGCAAAAATCAACGAAAGTGGTAAAGACTTAAGTGTAAGGCCCAAAATTGCGTAATACTTAGAAGAACATAGCAAAAAGTCCCATGACTTTGATCTTGGCAGTGAGTGTTTGGGCAGAACATCAAAAATACAGACAGCACAAAAGTCTTCTACTTCACTCATTTTTGCACAAGATTTCATATTTTTCTGGGCTAAATATATGTGTATGGCAGAATTTGTTAACAGTTTTACATGTGGTAAATAATGATAGCTTCTTTTATCTTATTATTAGTACATAACTGGAGAACATAATAATTACATTTTTCTTGGAGAATAGGTACATGTACATAAAATACCTTAATTTTTTTTCTCGTTCCCTTTTCCTTTCTTTTGTACTCTCTCCCTGGATATCTGGGACTCTTTTCCTTTTGAAAAAGATCTGCCTGTCTGTTTCCTCTTATCCATCATTTAGTTTGTTCTTTTATTTATTTAAACATAAGGTTTCTCATACAAGAGAGACTATGTGATAGTTTAGCTGTATATCTGATTTATTTCACTTCATATTATGATCTCACAAAGCATCCATTTTCCTATAAATAACTCAAATTTATCTTTCTTTATTGGTAGAGTAGTACTCTATTGTATATAAATACCACATTTTCTTTATCCATTCATCTGTGGATGAACATATAGGCTGCTTCAGAGATTTACCTATTATGAGTTGTGCTGTTATAAACATGGGTATGCATATATCATTGTAACATGTCTTTAACTCTTTGAGGAAGATGCATAGAAGTGGAATAACTGGGTCAAGGGAATTTTTAGTTTTAGTTTCTGAGGAATCTCCATATTGATCTCCATAGCAGCTGTACCAGTTTACATTCCCATCAACAAGGGAGAAGGGTTTCTTTTTCCTTGCATCCGCACCAGTATTTGTTGTTATTTGGTTTCATGATGCTAGCCAGTATTTCTGGAACAAGATGGCGTTTCAGTGTTGTTTTAATTTGCCTTTCTGCAATGGCCACAAACGTTGAACATTTTTTCATATATTGGTTGGCTATTTGTACTTCTTCTGAGAAGTGTCTATTCATTTCAGTGGCCCATTTTTTGATTGGATCTTTCCTTTTGGGGGGTTCAATTTTTTTGAATTCCTTATGTGTTCTTGATGTTAGCTGCCTGTCTGAGGTGTATCTGGAAAATCTTTTCCTGTTTTATATGTTGATTTTCCACTACGTTGCTTGCTGCCTTTGCTGTGTACATGATTTTAAATTGATAAAATGGTCGTTTTTGATTCTTGATGTTATTTCTTGTGCAAATGGGGTTCTGTTTAGGAAGTCCTTATCTACACCTATGCTTTCAGGAGATTTACCTATTTTATCACCCAGCAGATTGTTTCTGCTTTAATATTTAGATCTTTAATCCATTTTAATTTTGTTTAATACATAGTGAGATATATGGTTCTAGATTCAATCTTTTGCATGTGAATAACCAGTTTTCCAGTCATCATTTAGTAAAGAGACTATCCTTCCCCCAGAACACGATTTTGGACCCTTTGTCAAAGGTCTGATAACTGAATGTGCTTGTGTGGTTTCTGCCTTTGTTGTTGTTGTTGTTCCATTGCTTCAAAATTGTATCTGTTTTTGTGCCAGTAGCATGCTGTTCTTTTTTTTTTTTACCACTATAACTTTATAGTATAATTAGAAATCTGAGATTTTGATGCCTCCTTCCTTATTTTTGTTCCTCAGGATTTCTTTTGCTATTCTGGGTCTTCTCTGGTTCAATATCAATTTTAGAATTGCTTTCTCTAGTTTTGTGAGAAGTGAATTTCGTATTTTGATTTGGATTGCATTAGAATTGTATGTCAGTTGTGGAAACATAGCCCTTTTGACAATATTTGTTCTGTTTATCCAGGAACAGGAACTATTTTTTCATTTCCTGATGTTCTTTTTGATCTTTTTCAGAGTACTATAGTTTTTGCTATAGAGGTCTTTGGCTTATTTAGTTAGATTTTGGTTGATGCCTTTGTGAATGGTATTGTTTTTCTAATTTATTTCTCAGTGAGTTCATTACTTGTATACAGGAATGCTATTGATTTTGGAGTGTTTATTTGGTATCCTGCTATGTTGCTGAATTTAGGAGGAGTGTTTTGGTGGCTTTTTGTTTGTCCTTTGGAAAGGATCATGTCTGCAAATAAAAATAATTTGACCTCTTCCTTTCCTATAAGCATCCCTTTTATTTGTCTCTTGCTTAATTGCCTTGCTAATGTTTTGAGTAATATATTGAACATGATTTGAGCTAGGAGCTATTCTTCTCTTTTTCCTGATATTAGAACGAAAGCTTTCAGCTCTTCACCATTTTATATGATGCTGGCCATAGGTTTATTATAAATGGCCTTTGTCAACTTGAGACCACATCTTTCCGTGCCTATTTGTTAAAAGTTTTCATGATGAATGAGTGTTGGATTTTACCAAAGCCTTTTCCTGTGTCTATTGAGATGATCGTGTAATACTTCTTGGATTATTCTTCTCCATTCTCAATCTTTTCTTTCTTCTTTCAAGTTCCATCTATTCTGAATTTAAAGGTCCTAAAATACCCTGCTCTTTTTTCTTTTGTAGCTCTTTATTTTAACTCCTCTCTCACCCTTCTTCACTTAACTGGCTCCTACATATATGTGAAGACTTAGATATTTTTTCAAGGAAGTCTTTCTCCACTTTCTACCTCTTCAGTACCTCCAATATGAACCCTTGCTCAGTTCACAGACCACTTTAGAATTTTATTTTACTTCTTTACTTAAGTACCTGTTCTCCCCTGAACCACATAATGCCTGAAGACAGGAATTACAGTTTACTTATTATTCTTTATCCAGTAGATTAAAACCTGGCACTGATGTTTATTAATGGATCATAAGATATTAGGAAAACTTAGTTGGCCCTGAGGGGCCAGAAATAAATGACTTACTATATGAGACCACATCGTTTTATGTTTCTTAATCAGTTGGATGAAACAATGCTAATCTAGTACTAAAAGACTAAATGTCAGAATACTTTTGTTTGGCTGCGTAGTCTGAGTGGTAATAGTTTAGTCATTGTCTCCACTGAAACTAGCAAGACTGTTACTTCCCTGATGTCTAGCTATACACACATAGCAACCACGTTTCCTCCTTGTGACATTTTGTAAGACTTGGGAGTTGATTTATTCACATTCTGGACTAGCTCCTTGATCTCAGGTTAATAATATGGGAAGAGAGAACTGAGTTCAACAGCCCTAAGGGAATCTTATCCAATAAAACCAATCTTAATGCCCAAGTTGGCTGGTGGTTAAATAAGTCTGTGTCTGTGGTCGCTAACTCTACCATTGGTCAGTGAGCTGAGGTTTGGAGACCATCTCAGATGATTGAGGTTGATCTTTGCAATCCCAACAGTTTTAGACATTTATTGTACTTATTTCACAACTTCTGTCTCTCATGCAGAATTGAGTTCTTCCACATTTGGTGTCACCATGCTATGCTGTCATTTAGGAATGTACTTGCCTCTTTTTGAAGATAGGGATTGCTTCTCAAATCCTTCTTCATAATTTTCTTATGAAGAATAGAATTCTTCAAAATTAAGTTGTTAAATTAATGTTAATGGAATCAAATAGTCTTACAAGAATGATTCTGATTCTGATTCTTCTCCTTTTTCCATGACTAGTATAGCTTCACAGACTGCTCTGAGTTATTATTAGTGTTATTATATGAATTGATAAATCCACTTTCCTCTGTAAAAATAAAATAACAGTGTTACTGATAGTTTTACCCCAAAACTGTGAGACTTTATTTTTGTTGCTGTGCCAGACACGAGCCTGCAAACAATACACATGGCTGACTTGCTAGCAATATGAATTGTCAAAGTCAGATTAATGAGTGTGTATCATTATAAGTGACTCAGTATAAAAAAGTAAACTTATCACGGTTGAGTCATTGCATCTGCTAGGGTAACAATCTACCCTAGCAGATGCAATGACTAGAGTTCAGTGTCCCTAGACCACTTGATCACAGTCCGGTCTGGAATTTGTGTGTTGGCTTCCTTTGCTGATGACCTTGCCTTGGCTCACTTGTGCCTCTCAGTACAGATAATTTTTAGGTCATAAAGATCTCATTTTCTTGGAAAAGATAAGAATGCTTCTCAGCCTCAGAATTTAATACTTGAGGGACAAGAACATCATGCTTCCCATGGGAATCTGAAAATGTCCATCAGACAATGTCACACCCAGTTAGTTCAGAGGAAGGAGAATATCTTCCCACATTCTTTCTCTTATTCTATTTCCCAGAGGATGTGTCCAGTTATTTTAGTGAATCATGAAAAATCCCTGGAGGTATCCTACAATTTGAGTTTTATGCTTTCCTGTAATATCCCATTTTTTCTAGAGAAAATAAAAGTGGAGAATAAAGTAGTAGTAATGATGATTTAAAAAGTGGAGAGTGTTCTGGGACAAATAGCATCTATGGAGAAGGCCCATTCACACAAGCATTATGCAACTATGTGGCTGGGGTAAATCATTTGGTTGCTGTGAGTCTTATCTTCTTCATTGGCAAATTCAGAGCAATAAAATGTAACTTTTTTTCTCCTAAAGTCTCAGAGCAAGAAATAAAAATATTCTTTATAAAATGTGCATTATAATTTTTTGTAAATCTTGTATATATTTTAAATGGTGAAGTTTACAGCACAGCTCAAACGGAAACTAGGTCAACTACCCTGAGGTATGCTTATGTTGATGGACTTCTAAATCTGCTCAAATAGAAAGATCATTGTAGGAATAGTTAGCTCAAATGATCTCTGTGACTGTAATTGTGATGAGTAGTCTTACCAAAGAGATACCTGAGGAAGAAGTGGTTCTGCTTTCTTCTGTACCCTTCTTGCTTCCAGATAGACAATCACAGAAATTACCCATGCCATTTTAGTACATTTCATTATTTTATGTACATGGAATACTTTCACAAATTTTATTGCTAAAAGAACTCTAGTCTTTGAGAACAGGGGCACTACTTACATGTATCTCTGTTCCTTAGATTCTTTCCCTCGTAAATTTAACCAATATATGTCCCCCTTATTTAAAAGAAACTACTGAGGTCACACACCAAAGATGTTTTAAAAAATGGAAAGCATATTTGGGCTGATGCCGTAGTGGAGACAGCCAGACACAAGTCTCTCCCTGTGAGTCAGCACCATTTGCAGATTGTGGGGGGAGAGAACTAGGCCTCATCAGAAAGCAATCCCTGCTGGGAAACCATATCATTTTCATTGTTTTGTTGGGTTGGGTTTTATTCTCTTTGGTTTTGTTTGATTATGTTAAATCTGATGGCATGAGCAGCCATTTAAAAGACAGCAAGATATACTATGGTAGCAATTTTGGATGTACTATTGGCTTGTTTTGAAGTCCTTTATTGCATTCATTGTTTTGTTTTTATTGTTTCTATTCTATTCTGTTCTGTTCAATTTTTACTATGTCTGAACGTATCTGCAGGTATTTGAAGACAACAAAAGGCATTATGGTAACTATTGTTGATTTCATAGGGTTTTGAAGTCCTGCATCTCTCATACTGGTTTATTTTGATTGATTTTATTCTGCTTTATTTTCCTTGGTTTTATCCTCCTTAAAATAAAAATAAATAAATAAATAAATAAATAAAAATGAAAATACTAATTCCATGTGAATTATTGCTCTCTTCCTTTAGCACAATGGTAGCAACTATGAGGCATATGATAAATAATTGTTTGATGAGTTAAATTATTCAAATTTAAAAGATATCCTTTTTATTAGATTAGAATACCTATTGTTAATCCCTGAAAATCAACAAGGGTGACTGGCTCATTCTGTGAGGTTCACAGGAGATCTAGTAATTGTATGCTTATCTTCAGTGAATGAGACCAATGCTCTCTTGTGACTGAGTTCATTAAAATCTTTCTTTTGGATTATGCATGGGCAACGCACAGAATTTTAGCTGTCCATATATGTGGGTTTCTCAACCTTGGCGCTACTGACATTTTGGGCAAGATCAGTCTTTAGTATTGCAACTGCCCTATGCATTGGAGGATGCTTGGCAGCATCTTTGATCTCTACCCACTCGATGCTGATAGCAACAAGCCCCGCTGAATTGTGGGAAGTAGAAATGTCTACAGATATCATTAAGTCTCCCCTGGGCGATAGTGGCAGAAAGGATGGTGCAAAGGATTCTGGGATGTTGATAATGTTCAGTTTCATGATATGAATGCTGGTTTTACAGGTTTGCGTGATTTGAGGAAGTCACTAAGCTATATACATAAGATTTGTTTGTACTTTTGTATGTATAGTGTTCTTCAATAGAATTTTACTAATTTCAACTAAGACTTCATAAAAATGACCAATAAGTTTTTTGAACACTCACTTAAGAACCTATCTGTAAGAAAATGAAGAATGCAGAAGTGTTATCTTAGCATGTGAATAGACCGCTGATTACTGGCTCAGATAAACACCCTTAGGTGGACTTAATAAATAATAGATGGTCTAATACTTTGTAAGTGGTTTGACTGGAATTCTAATCATGGTATTTTTATTTCCTGGTTTACGCTCCTTCAACTATATCACAGCAGCAGGCAATAGTTTACTTCAACCTTGAAACAGTAAAGAACAAGAAAAGCAGAAGATAAAGGTGGGGCTGTTATCAAGAAACAACTTGAAAAATTGGTTTAAAGATTAACTTTCCCTATAGCCCAATGAGAAGGTAGTCTTTATCTACAAGTTACTTTTTATCCAAGAATAGTTCTTTAACTGAAAGAATGGGTAAGGGAATGAATGGATGAATGAACAGATAAAAGAAACGGGATTTGAGATGGTTGCTATGACCCAGCAAATGAACTCTTTTATAGACTTTGATTTTTCATGTTAATAAATAAAAATTATATATACATGCTATATATGTAAAATCACATACATGTTAATGGGTGAGCATATATAAAATGTGTGTCTGTGTGTGAGAGAGAGAGTGTGTGTGTGTGTTTATATATCTCTCCCTCTACCCTAAGCATAATTGGCTTTCAACTTCAGGGGCCTCAATAGCCCTGATTACAGCTTATGTTGCTGGCTACACAGAAGCACTGCTGATTCCAGCTCTGGCATAGCTCCTGTTTAAACAGACTTCCCAGAAATCTTGGGCAGGTTGCCACAGTAAGGAAACAATTTACGTCAGATTTTGAGCAGGGGAATCCGTCAGGGCTGGGGAGGAAGGCGGAGGCGAGTCGTTAAAGGTGGTAAGAGTGAGACTTTTCATGGACCCCACAGCTGATCATTATTTCCTTGGCTCAGTAGAGGGACAAAGCAGGCATTGTTCTTCTTTGGCTTACGACTGACTCAGTCGTTCTCTTCTGAAAGCCAGTGGCTGCAATGGCTGCCTGGAGGTTCCTTTGGGGACTCTGAATGAGTCTGAATGTGATACTAAAGAACTATTTGCTAGCTCTCTGGATGGTTTTCCATAGTTAAAAGAGTTATTTTTATTAATTATGGATGGCTTTCAATATTCCCTTTCAGTTCAAAGACTGGGGTTGAAAATACCTCTGAAATGACTTAGTCAAACTTATTCCCATTGGAAGAATTATTGCATAACAACAACAACAGAATCATTCTCCATTTAATAAATGTTTATATAACATGGGGAGATATTATCAGGATTCTATCTAATATTCAAATGTTCTTTTCTTTTTCATGTTAGCAGCATTCTGTGGGATTTATGAGGCGGGAACATTACGTCCAAACCCAAGAAATAAGTTTTTATTGGTGTAAGTCAGTCAGACAATCCTATTTCTACTCACTCAGGATTCTTGGTACAAGACTATACCTTGTTCTGGACAAAGAAACCTCAGAAAAGGAAGTTTTCCTGCCAAATTCTTAAGGAGGTGTTGATTTTCTGATTAAAAAATGCATTAGCATTTCTCATTCTTGCCTTGAAAATGAACTTGCACCTAGGATGATAATGGCAAGAAAGCTGTAGGTATTATTGATCTACTGAACCAACAAAAGTAACCTCTTACTTCCAGACAGCTTGTTTTATAAAGAAAACATAATGAATCACTATGATTAGGTTTTCTGCTTGCAATAATAAAAAAATGATACATTGAAGGTATACTCTGTTCCGGGAACTGTGTTAGAGGAGGGATGTGGCAGGCAGATTTACTGCCCAGATTATCCTCCAAGGAGGACTTGTGGCTGATGGGCGTGGCTTGCGATAGATGCACAACCTCGGTCATGACCACTGTCAGGATCTGTCTCAACTGCACGCAGACACCGTGCCTGAGGTCTGAACCCTACTCTGTCTGGTACTAAGGGAAGTAGGAGCATAGAGACCCATTATTTCGGTCAGTATGGGACATTCTAGTACAAGACAGCCCAGAATTCCCCACCCTAATTCTGCTGGCATTGCCCAAGTGGCCTGGAAGGGAGTAGCAAGGAAAAACATGCTTCATGAACACAGTTTTGGGAGTTGCCTCTCTAGGAAGGGGCCAGCAAACAGTAGAGATGGCTTCAGCAGGCAGAAAATCAGTGAGGATATAGTTCAATTCTACAGTACCATGAATCAACTGGATATAATGTTATCTGTCTACTACTTCATCTAACAGTAGCAACTCACATGGAATACTTACCAAGATATACCACATTCTAGACCATAAAATTCACCTTAACCACGTTGAAATCATAGAAATTATAGCCTCTGTGGTGCTCCTGAACCTTTCTGTGAATGTCTCTTTGTCTCCAACAAGACGTTGACCTCATAACATGTGGGATATAAGCCACATTCATCTTTACACTTTCACTTACAATCATGGCTTCTGATAGGAATTAAAAAACATCAAGTGTTTATTAGTTTAGCCACTGAAATAAGAAGGTAGGTCTTTTGGGAGGAGCTGACTTGATAGAATGAAACGATTTTTTTGGATAGTGTTGCGGTGTTACTGTCAACAACATAAAATACTTATTTTAACATAGCTCCACTGTCTCAAATCTATCTCTTAAATATTAGCTTCAGAATAAATAAGATCTTCCTCATTCATTAAGTACCAATAAACTTCAGATGAGATAGATTTGCAAATATTTTCTAGCCTTAGAAGTGTTTTTGCAAATATTATTGATTATTTTGAACAATGAACATAATAACAATTAGGAAACAGATTTTCTGTCACCTTTTAGCTGAGGGCCTTAATAAGATCCTTTCCAAACCTCATTTGGTTCATCTAGAAGATAAGTACACAAAATATTATCTCATTGCATTATGAAAGTTACTGTCAGCAAAGTACCTAGAATATAATATATATATATGAAAAAGTGTTTTCTATAAAAATCTGCAGTTGATTTTATGGAAATTGGCAACACTTTGGGATAGCTATAAGACTTACTTCATTGTAACAAGTATAAAATATATTGCACAGAGTTCCCTGTAAATAAAAATGGATGCACTGTCTTTCTGGGAGAGCACGAGACCCTTCTCTTGAAATGTTTGAGGCTTAAGGTGACAATAGTTCAGAGACACGCAGAGTACAACTTGTACACAATGATTTTTAAGGGCCCTTCTACCACTATCAGTTTGAAAATTCAGAAATTCATCATTCACTCATTCATTGAAAAATCGATCTGCTGTGTACTATTCACAAAAATCCTTAACCTTGTAGAAACTTGTATTAGAGCAAGAAATAAATGAGTCAATATTTAGTAGGTCAAATGATGCTATGCACTGATACAAGACCTAGCATTTTGGTTGGATTTGTGTTTTAAAACTTAATTTAGAGCAATGCTTAACTTCAAACCTCAGTGGCAAAAAGGTAAAGAGTTTCAAATTCAAGGACGTTCATGTTTCAGATATTTCCTTATCCTATAGCATTTAATATCATCTGATACAGATGGATGCCTGGTCAGTCGAATGAATTAATAATGGCTGATATGTTTCATCAAGGATAAGATGATTTCTATCACTGGAGTTTAGTATCCTTTGTCAGTGTATACAGGTGAATCTTTCCCTTCTGGTTAATCAGGAGGACTAAATCTAGGAGGAGAGTTAAACAAGGACAAAGAGATGGAAAAAAACTACAATTTGCATTCTAGAGTACATGATCATATCTATCTATGCACACCTCAAGAGACATAAGGGGAAAAGGTTCTGGTATGCACAGATAAGATTTTCTGAAATCTTAAATAAAAAAAATACTGAACCATTCAATCCACTAAACAAAGGAAGATTAGCAATAAGTATCTGCCACTAGATAATAGAAATTTCTTTATCTTTTTTATCAGACAACCTTTGTACAATTTAAAAGAGCATTTCATATTTTGGCCTGTTTCAAACTCAGACAGTGTTTAAACAAAGACCCAGAAATTTTTGTATGTTAAATTTCTTATGAAATTTCTAAAGTGATTTTACATTTGTTATTTAACAGACTTATCCCTGCACAAACAAACCTAAGAGTTAAGAAAAACAAGTCTTAGGATTTCAGATGCTGGCAGGAGAACCTAAGTATCGATGCCACAGTTTTTCACCTAGGTTTAAGCCCTGAATATTTGGAGGACTTGTGAGCTTTAACGGGTATTCAAGGAAGAGAAGTGTGGGGTGCAGTGTGGCACCCCTGTGCTCCTTTCTTCACATTCAAACATTCCAGAAAGTAATTTGGGACCTGAGGTTCACAGTCCAGGACAGAGCGAAAGATGACTTTGTAAGAGTTAAAAAAAAAAATATGGAGCAGAGAGAGCATCATTAGAAAGCTACAGAATGTGATGGGAGTTCACAGGAGGAATCTATCCCATCAATTTTCTTGTCAGAGAATCCCAATGAGCTTTGTGGGCAGCTGTACTCAGTTCAGCTGGTCTGTGTTGGGCAGGGGTGAACAGATCACTGCAGTCTGTTGTTTCAGACAATGGACCAAGAGCTTCACCGTGATTAGCCTTGTTAGACATGGAGGGCAAATTTCTTTGCTTTGAAAAATGTGCCGCTGAGGTCAGGCTCTCCTCCTCTCAGAGACCCATCCTGGGTGGCAGGACTTGGTGTCAGAAGTCTCAGGCAAGTGGTGTGAGCTAGTTGCTCATCCTCCTCAGGAAACCAGGACCTTGGATGAGGCATTTGTGTAACTTGAGTAGATTGTGAAGGAGCTGATGGCCAGAGGTTGTCTGGAAAGCTCTCCTTCACCTGAGCATCAGGCATTTCCTGTAAGGGGCTCTGGGGTCTGTGCCTGTCAGTAGCACTTGCTTCTTCCTTGGCCGTAAGTATTTTGTAGTTACATAAATTTGTCTCCATAAATGCCAGTGCTTGGCATGAGACTTAGGACTTGATAAAAGTCAAAACGTTAAGCCAGGGTCCACCTTATCCATGTGGGGAATCCTTGCTCTGTTCTTTAGTTTCTCTATTATAATTGGCTGTACAATCCTTGGAAGTGTCAATGGGCTTGTCCTTATGAATAACATCAAGGAGAGACTCAAGGATGCAGGAATATTTTTCTTTGTCAAGTTTAAGGAAGGTACATCTGCAAGAGCAAGTAGGAGGCGGGAACTTTATGTAGGGTAGAGGAGCCATCCTAATCCATGGGATACACTGGAAGAAGGAGGGATGTGGGCCTGGGTGGGGCGGGCTGACAGTTCTGAGGGATTGCTTGTTGCAAGGCGTTGTGGGTTCCATAGGTAGTTTTACTCCCTCCTTCTATTCTTGCCTGCATTTTGTAAGCCATCCATGAACATATGCTGGATACTGCTGAGTTCTTCACAAGAAAGCTTTCTCCATCCCCTGAAGGGAGAAAAGATGAAGAAAGGACTGTTAATGGCAAGAAAAGGAAGCGGTTGAGGTGAATTCCACAATTCTTTGCCTTTTTAGAGCCTGAAGGTGACTAGTTAAATAATTTGATGCACAGACCCTGGCCACTATTCTAATGAGCTCCAGTAAGCTGGCACAGAAAATTAATGATAATAAATTAACTCCAGAGAATTCCATTTTATGTGCTCAATTATTAATGGTATTACAGTATTATTAATGGTGTCAATTATTAATGGCATGAATAATTAAGAAATCACATCCATGTGATGATGTACAAGGCTTCCAGTGTTGGGCAAATTGCTCAGAATAAATAAATAAACATGCTATGGTTCAGATCTATAATGTTCAACCTTCAACAAGTTTCTCAGAAAATATGGGTACACCTGCCATCTGAGGTCCCTGTTGCCAGGTCTTCTCCACAAATCTTTCAGTATGATACGGGGTTTGGTGTGAGGGGGTAACATTTCCTGGCAGTTTTAATCTTCCATAGGATAAACCAAACCTGAAATGGTAACGATGGAAAACTCCATGTGAGATTAGGGAGAGCAGCACGAATTCAGTAAATTCAGAAAAGTTGAGCACGTAACTTAAAGATGAACACTCAGTATGTGTATTAGTCAGGGTTTTACTAGAGAAAACAGATACTACACGAACTATACAGAAGTATAAGAAATTACAGGATAGGCTTACGATGGTCAGCCACAGAGTCGAATGAGGAAGCGTGCAAAGGGTGTTTGCACACCGGAGGCCGAAGGATTCTATCCAAGGTCTGGAGCTCACCCCAGCATCCTGTGCAAGTCTGCACCAGCAGGCCGATGGGTCTGCGACAGAAGGCTGCAAGGTCTACGCTGGAAGGCTGAAGAGTTTACGCCAGAAAACTGAAGAGTCTACCCTGGAAGCCAGAAGACCATGTCCAAACCAAAGGCAAAGACTGGAGCTCCTCCAAAGAATGGAGTGCGTTCGTCCTTCCTCCTTCCCTGCAATACCATCCAGCTGATGAGCCACGCTAGGGTGGGTCTTCTACGCCCTAGGGTGTAGAGTTGCTAAGCTCATTTAGTTAAGCTTTTAAATGTCTCAAGTTGACAAAATCAATCAACCACTACAGTATGAAACACTCAGTTATTTTCAAAGTGCCTGACTCTATATGATCTTCATTTTCAGGAGCTCTATTCCTGCTCCTACTGTCGGCTCCTTCCAGCCTATGAATAGTAACAAATTTGCTGTAAAAAGCTCTGAATTATTGCACTGTATTCTTGTGAAAAGTGTGTATCAAAATATCCTTCTTTGAATGTGCCTGACAGATGTTTGAGTCCAGTTGACAGAGAGGATGCCTAGACCTCAGACTCCTGGTTGTTAGTGTACCATCTTTCCTCACACTCGCTTAACTATCATTAACATGCACATTCAATTGTCCACTAAGAAGAAGGCCTGAGCTGGGCATAAGAAGTATAAAATCAGTAATATTAATGCTTGAACCTCTGAAACATCATGTGATTATCTTCTAATGCAAAGGCAACCAATCAGTTTCTGTTTAAG
>RJWM01040775.1:0-15282 GCA_004363535.1 Dasyprocta punctata
AGTTTTGCAGCTCCCTTCACTTGCTAATAAGTCTGTGGAGCTTATGGGTCATTTCTGGCTGGAAGCATTAATCATGCTGTGAAAGGGGTTATCAGCATGCATTAGAAGTATAATATGTGGCTTTCCGGAAATTAGGCTGCTAATTCATAATCTATATAATACATATATATTGCACATATTTATGCGGTATTATAGGGGAATTTCAAATACTATATATATGACATTGAGATTGATATGCCATGTCTTGCTCCTGTGTTTCAAACCCAGCCAGGTCATTCTGCAGCATGGATGCAAAAGCCACGACTCCAGGGAGAAGCCAGGATGACACTCCTAGGCTCTGGTTGCCAACCCCAGATTGTGCAGTAGTCTGAGCTGTCTTTGGAAGGCATTTATTCCCATGGAGACGACCAGTCAAGACCTGAAATGCCTGAGACCAGGCCTTGTTCTACTTCAGAATCTGAATGCTTCTGAAGTACAGGAAACTCAAGAGTTTGTACATGCCTAAAGTCTCCCAAAAAGAAATTAGTCATCAATTTGTAACCATGGCTTCCAAAGCAAATACTAGAAAACATTTTGTTAGTATTCACAGGTGTGACCCTAACGGGGGGGATGAGTTCCCTTATATTCAGAAAGATCAAAGGCAGGAATCTTAGGTTGGTTTTAAGTTTCTTAGCTCCTCTGAATTTTTCACTTTGCATTTTCTCATTTTTGAGGGACCATACAGTGCTGAGAGTTTGTGGGACAGATGCATGTATCTGACATCAAAGTTATCTCCTACTGAACTAGAGAGTTGTGTGAAAAAAATTACTCTGAGCCAAAAACAAGTTTGTGACCAATGAGTGCTGTTATGTGAGACTTGCTGAATTCCAAGTTGATACAGAATGTGTCATTATCTCCTTCCCATTGAGTTTCAGCTTGGAGTCAGGGGACGCCCAAGACTGTAGAACTGTAGGTACTTGAAACACTCACCTGTCCAAAGAAGGGATCACCCACGATTGTTTCCTTAGCACAAGGATTAGATGAATTTCCGGAGGTGGTGGCTGGGCGCAGTGGCTCTGAATGCTCCTGGGTGCAGGAAGAGGTCAGCTGGAGAGTGTTGCTCCTTGTGATTCCTTGCTTGGCATGTTTTGTTGGGAGCACATCTCCATCAGAGACTTCAACTTGGGAAAGAAAACAGCAAGGCTTTTATAGGTTTAGCAAGATGTTGAGTTGAAACTCCACCAATGCAGGGAATAGGTGGTGGGAGAAAAATCCTAAGGAGGGAGAGCAATGTGGTTTGGGAGTCTCTGCTTGGGCATCTGGAGTTGGCATTTTTTACTCCACCAGGGGTTCTTGGGTTAGACCGGTCGTTACTGGAAGAGCTCCTGGCACTTCCTTGTTGGGCGGTGAACGTGCTGGAGACTGTGGAAGAAGAATATTAATCACCCCCACCTTGGGGTGCTGAGAGGAGTAAATGACAGAACCCGTGGAGGGAGGCCTTCAGGATTCCCCAACCTCCTGGGTTACAGGAAGAAAAGCGGGGCTTGAATGGCGGTCGTTAAGGTTGAGTAGCCGTGTGCTACTGCAGGAAAAACTAGACTCTGACTTAGAGCCTGTTTCAGGTCTTGGTTTCATCACTCACCAGTTCTGACACCTGAGACAAATCCCTGGGGCTTCCCTACACCTTCCCTTGTGAGGAATTTGGCCTTGTGTAGAAGCCCACAGTGAGACTCATGGTGATTAAGGCCTGGAAACAGCCCAAGAAGCCACAGGGAGCACTGACTCTGAACCTTGGCCAAGAGAAACTTGGTCCAACTGGGGGCACCATACCCTTCACTTCTTCATTGCTCAGGGGCTAGGGCTTTTTCCTTACAGTTTATGCTGACAGACAGCTGGATCACACTGGCTGAGTTGTGTTTATCCCAGAATCATCTGTGAGCTCTAACCCACCATACCTCATGATGTAGCCACATGAAGAGACAGGACGTTTGCAGAAATGATTAACACGAGTTCAGCCTTCATCCTTCCTGATTTATGTCCTTGTGAGAAGAAGAAGCCAAAGAAATGTGGGCCTGCAGGTCTGTAATCCCAGCTTCCTAGGAGGCCGAGGCAGGAGGATTGCAAGCTCAAGGTCAGCCTGGACGATTTCACGAGACTTTGTCTTTTAAAAAGGGGGCCTGGGGTGGGGGAGAAGGACATCAGACACCGACACACACAGAGGGAAGACAATGCAAAAAGTCACAGGGAGAAGACAGCCAATCACAGGCCAAGGAGTGAGGCCTGGGGGGACCCTGACCTGAGGAGGAAGCACCCCGCCAACACCAGGACCCTGGCGTCTTTCGTCTGGGGCCAAGGGATCGCATTCCCACTGCTCACCACCAGGTCTATGATGGGTTTGGGTCTTGCGAACCAGGGAAGAGGGTGACTGACGTTGGTCTCGGGGAAGCCCTACCTTGTCCTGGGTGCTGTCCTGCCTCTGTGCTGGGGATGTCCAGGCAGGCAGCTGGGCCATTCAGGGACTGCAGGGTGACTGCTTGTGTATCCTCTGCCTCCTGCTCGTTGCTCCCTGTGAGTTTGTTCAGGTGTGTGTTGCATGTGTGTGTGATCTGGGCTTGATTTAATATGTGCACAGGTGTGCATGAGTTCATATGTGTGCATGTATGTGTGTGTGTGAGCGTGCAGACATGTGCACATGAGCGTCTGCATGCAGGTAGGACAAGTGTGCTGGAACATGGCAAAATTATTAACACTCGGGGGCCCTGCCCTTGCTGAAGCCCTAGTCTGAAACTGTCCTTCTCCTCTACTATTGAGGGCACGAATCTCACTTCCTCTTTCCATTAATCTATTTAAGTTAGCTCTGTTCCTTGGTTCTTCACCTCATATCCCCCAGCAATCAGGGCAGCCCACTGCATTCTGTGATAACAAAAGCCTCAGTGCTTTAACCAACCAATCCTTGCTTCTTACTTACTACAAGCTCATTGAGGTCAGCGGAAAGCCCTGAGCTCTGCAGCAATTCAGGAGGCCGAGGAGCAGAACAGCCCTGTGATGAGCCTGCCTGGCCGGGTGCGGAGGGAGTGACTGTAAAGCTTTTCCTTGGAAATGGAACAAAAGCTCTGGTGGAAGGGGAGGCACCAACCTCTGGTTCACAGTGTGTGACCAGGAGTCACTGGCACCCTCCCAGCCTCGTCAGAGAGACCTATTCTCTGAAAAGCTGGAAAGCTGGGATTATTCCAGAGAAAGCACTCCTGGTGCCCATATTCCCAGTTTAATGACTGCTTCAGTTACTCACTTTTTTTTTTTTTTTGTTGTTGTTTGTTTGTTTGCTTGCTTGCTCATCATCTCCTTGCCACAGAAAGGAATCTCTTCTGAGTTTCTCATCACTGTCCGCGGTGCTGAGAACGGTTTGCCACACGGCGACTGGAATATCTCATGTTGTAGTGAACCTGGTAGATCTAAAGCGTGGAGACTCTTCAAGGTGGACATGTGTGACATTTTGTATATTAAAGATTATCTGTCTGCTCTTGTATCTCCATTTCACCTTATATCTTGATGGCTATGCTGAAGTACATTTTACAGGGACTCCTAGCTCTGAATAGTGTATTCCTCCAAGGAGCTGGCTCTTATTAGACCACATGTCTTGATCTGGGTTCAGATGTTTCAGTGCTCAGAGTCCCAGGATCTCTCAGCAGAATGGATTTCAAACTGGACCAGAGAGAGACACACACTACCACTCTAGGACTAAGCACAGTTTTCAAAGGAGCTGGCTTTGCAGATGCTGACCTTGCAGGTCCAGAACTGAAGGTGAAACCCCATCTCTGTTTGATATTGAGAACCTGCCAGACCGTGCTTTGTTCCCAGCACGCATTTGACTCTCCCCAGTGGCAGTGGGTGAAGGGGCTGCAGTAATGATGTCAAAGATCAGACTCTTGGAATAGCCACACATCACCTCAGAGTCCCTCATTAGTGCATGGGGGGAAGCAACAAGCTGGCCCAGATGTCTTCTTTCATTTTATCATTTCAGGTCAGTCAGCAGCTTTTATTCTCTGAGGTGCCTCCTTGGTGCTTATCGACACCAGGTTTCATCATTCCCCTGACTTCATTTTCATTCCCTCAGAAGGCTCTGACGGTTCCACCTTTCTGAAAGCAAGGTTTTCTAGTTCTGTTGGATGTATTGAGCACTGGGTAAGCTCACAGGACCAGTGCCTTGGCCCCGCATGAATCTATCTTTTCCTGGGAACCCTGGAAGATGGCAACCCCTGTGGTGTACATCGTGGCCAACTCCTAACTTGGCCATTTTAGTTTGTATCTTTTCATTGGGAATGAGCTAGTTTTGAAAGACAGAAGAGAAATTCAATTATTTAAAAAAATGATTTACCATTTTCTCATGCATGAGTCTGTCTTCTACCTGCTTAGTCGGACAACATAATCTCATCATCAGTGCACTGTAGGCAACACTGTTTCTCTGAAACATATTTCAGGAGTGCTTGAGTAGAAATAATCGGCAACAAGAATTCATGAAAATCACACGTACACAACCTTTTTAACCATGGTTAATTTAAGGCCTACTTACCATATAGAGCAATCGTCCTGTGGGAAAGGTTGTGAGGCTGTCATAATTAATACAGTGGTCCAAGTCAGGGGTGCAGTGGAATCACTGGGTTTTAATTAATAAGGTTCAGAGGAGTGCACATTGCCTGAAAAAGAGCTCTTTACATGGGCCTGTTATACACTCTGGGATTTCAGAAGTCAAATGATGTTTTTCCAGTGCATCTCTACCCACTTGAGAGATACTGAAAAATTACCAGATAAATTGAAAGTTACAAGAATAACATCTGATTTTTTTTCTACTGAAATGTTACCAAGCACGTCAGGCCTTCTATGCTTTTCATAACTCTACTACTGGACCTCAGGATTTATGGTGATGGAAGTGTATCAGGGCTTCTCTTCAGACACCCCTAAGTTCCTCGTGCTGCAGCTGGAAAGGGTTGTGTGCAGAGCAACTCTTAGTCAGCGGAGTGTTTGTGGGGTTTCTCTTGGCAAACGCTTCCTTTCTGCCTCCTTTGATCTTGTGTTCACTCTTTCTTTGCTGTTTTGGAGCTGTGATGCTCACCGCTGTTCCGAGGTTCTTGGAGCACTGGTGCTCACTGGCTGAAAGGCGGATGTGTTCCATTCTTTGCAATCACTGCCATTTTGTGACTTTCTCTGAAGTTGTCTACATCTCCCTCCCATATTGCTGAGTTCATTTTAACCACAGCTACCTTCAAGATATTAGCATTCATGATTCTGTTTCTGCGAATGGCTGAGTGGTAATGCTTCTCTGCCTACAGATGAATATGAGACACACACACACACACACACACACCTCACACATACACACTCACACATACACACTCACACATACACACAAAAATGCTTGCACACTCACATATACATGCTCACACACATACACACTCACACACATATACATACACACATATACACAATCACACACACATACACAATCACACACTCACATGTACACACACCCATGCACACAGATGCACACACAGACACACAACAAAGGTTATCTGAAAGCAGTAGAATGTGAATGAAATACTGGAATTGACAGGTGGAACTACTAAAAAGCAGCATAAATAGAAAAAAATCTTGAACACAACAAAAATCAGAGAATTACATAATCTGATTTTGAAGTCTACAATAAAACCACAGAACTCAAAACAATGGGGAATTAACATAAGGTTCTACAAACAGATAATGGAATAGAATTGAAAATTGACAAATACACTGTCACATAACTGATTCCAAACACAAGACAAGCCAAAGATGGGGAGAAAATACTGAAGAATCTGCATTGTACCCAAGGCCTTATGTCAAGTGTATGACCCAGTGATAAGAAGGGCAGAGTGCTAGCAACAAACTGGGGACTGTTTGGGCCTCCATTTGGCTGTTCTATTCAGTTTTATACTGAAACATGCTGTGCTTTAAAGTGAGCTATTTCAAAGAGCATTGCCAAGAGAGATTCTGACCTTTCCTCCTCATCCAGCAGTGGGCATTATATCAGCCCATACCTGGCCCATATTGTATCATAATGATGACATACAAGACCAATTCTGTTGCAAGCGTGGCAAATATCACCCTCCCCAAAAAAGACAAAAATCACATGGTCTTACTTGATCCCCCCATGGTTCTCTCCCCATGCCAGTGTGGCTCCTCTGCAATCTTCTTCAGGCTCACAGGACTCTTAGTTATGTTTGTGCCTGTCCCAGAAGGTGAGACCTTCTCCCTGGGAACTCCCCTGCTGCTTTCTCTAATGGTGTGTTCAGTCAGTCTCCTCTCTGCTCACTCTGGTCTTGGTAAATTCTTTTACCACTTGTGTCACCAGCCCTCCACACGCTATCTCACAGAGCAAGGATTACTTACAATGAAAGACTAGGAAAACAGACAATCCTTTTAGGAAATACCCAAAATATTGGAGTAAGTACTGCCACGAAGAATATACACAAATAACTCATAAGTACATGAGATCATGTTCAGTAATACTAGTCAGTAGAGGAATGTGACTTAAAACCAAGTGAGATATCACTGCACACTCATTAGAATAGCTGAAATTAGCAATTCAAATTAGGTTTAGAATAACTGGATCTCATGTATTTCTGGACAGAATGCAAACTTGCATAGACACTTTGGAAAACAGTCTGCCAGTTTCTTATACAGCTGAACGTAGTCAACAATCTCACTCTTAGACACTTCACAAAAACATTTCATAACATGACATCCCCACAAAGACTTGAACACGGATATTATTGAAGCTTTATTCATTATAGCTGAAAGCTAGAAAGTATAGAAATCAAAACAATGTAAGGTCCATGAATTAATACATCTATAAACAAATGGAAGTGTATCTATTTAATGGGGACTACTTAACCCTAAAAAATAATCTGTAATAGCCAAAAGAGCATGGTTGAATCTCAAAAGGTCACCTAGTTGGAAAAGCATCCAAATGACTCCTTCCTTTATGGTTCCATTTATGTGCAGTTCTCAAAATGTCAAAACTGTGAGAGTGCGTCAGTGGTTGTTGGGGTAGGCAGGTGGGGGAAAGTTTGCCTATAAAGGGACCATGGGGAAGCTTTCAGGATGGTGGAAATATTTTGTCCTTTTAATGGTCGCTACACAACTCTGCACCTTTACAGTATGCATTTAAGTAGAAACCCAACAACACTGGTGAGTTTTATTATACATAGTTTATAACTTTGTTTGATTCAAAATAGTTAATTTTGTTGTGGCTAAAATAATTAGTGTTGCCCAAAATGAGGGTTGCATTCAATATGTCTCCAGCATGGATCCTGGATGCTTCGCAACTGTGTGACTTCCTTGTGCACTGGCCATGAGTGCTGCTGGCCACTTCCCTCTTGGAGGCACAGGACAATGAACCTCGTTGGCCTGCACTATCAGTACCAGGCAACAGGATTTTGCCATCATTCACCACTCTGTTGTCAGCAAGGGAAGCAACCAGAGCTCTCCATCTCCAACATGCAATGGTTTGGATGAAGAACAGAATGCAGAATGTGCACTACTCTTGTAAAAATGAGGCAAGGGGTCCTAACGCGTGTCTTGCAAATGTGTAGACAAATTCTGGAAGGCCAGCAAGGAGATGGGCAGTGCTTTGTATCTTTAGGTTGGAAGGCAGTGGAGGATCAAGCCAGTCATTGCTTCCTTCTTTAAAACTTTTCAATTTTGAGTCCTTGGAATATATTATTTATCCAAAATCTGACATCGAGTTGTACAAATCAAAACACAAATCCCCCAGGTGTATTCACGCAGATCCATGACTATGCACCCCAAAATCTTCACCACAGGCAGAGTTCACAGCATGCAACTGTCCTTCAACTGAGCTGATCAACAGTAACTATTACACTGTTGCATACACCACCAGGGCCAGGAGGTCTTTCTCAGGCAGAGAAATGTAAATAGAAATGAGTTCAATCTGTCATTTAGCATGTTAAGACTTTTTTAAAAAAAAAATCAAAGGTGATTCTAGGAAGAAACAAAAAAGACAGCTTCTAAGAGTTGCAATTAGGGAATTAGTTTGAGATGATTCTGAGCCATCCTTTCTGCAAAAGGTTCTGGGTATTGTCCGAAACACAGAGTCAAAGAAAAAATAATTATGGCAATTGTCTGAGCTGTCTTCAGAACTGTCATGGTTTTAACAATAAAGCCAGCTAAGCCAGGAGTGAGGAAAAATTGTTAACTTGAGAAATCGCCCTGGATATGGTGACTGAGGAAGTGGCAAAGTCAAAAGTATTTTGCTCATTACCAAGATTTATTGTTTTTAGCTCTGGGAAAATGTCAGCTAAGCAAAAGTAAAGCCACTCACACTGGTCTGCAAAGGTAGATTGTACTTAAAATTACTAAACTGCAAAGAGGGGAACAGAGGGAGGATGAATGGCCATTCTCCTGCGATTTAGAAGTAGGGCAATGGTTTGTTAGGTTCTGATTAAAGAGTCAGGTAGGGAATTTCTTTGAGTGTTTACGCTGGAAAAATGTACTTGAGATTAAAATAGCAACAGCAGAACTGACCAAGTGAGAAATATGTGGCTGCAAGCTTTCAATGAAGAAAATGCACCAGTTGGTAGAAAATAATTTAATATGCATTATATTATTTTATCTTCTTTCCTGTTTACATATCCAACATATCTCTCTCCCTTCCATTGGTCTGTTTCTCTGGAAATTACAGACTAATATACCAAGATACTTATTATAGTTCCCAAGTGTGTTTTTATCATTTTATTTTCTTCAGACCCATAATTGTGAATCTACATCCCATCTGTGGAATTGCCACACACATTTGTTTTGAGAGGAGGAGATGTGTATTTTGGCACATGGCTCCAGTTCATGGTTAGCTGGTTCCAAGGTGGAAATAGCATGTGGAAGTCAAATCAGGTGAAATCCACTCAATCCATGACAGCCAGAGGGAGGAGAGAGGTTGGAGGGACAAGAATGCAGCTTCCTGGTCGGCTTCCTTCCGGGTCAACCCCCAGTGAGCACCTCTTCCTGCCAGACTTCACTCCCCAGCAGTAAGTCAGGGATAAGCACATATATGTGGTGTTCTCCAAGTCTAACACCCACCCTTGACCACCATTCCTTCTTTAATATTCACCTAATAACACAGCTGTGGACAACATCATCTAACTGCCAGCCAGGTGTGGAAACGCATATTTGTGATCTGAGCTACTCAGGAAGCTGAGGGAGGAGGAGCAGAGGTTTGAGCTCAGCCAGGGCAATTTAGTAACTTATTGAGACCCTGTTTTAAAATAAAACATAAAAAGGGGGACGTAGCCCAATGAGAAGGTCCTGGATTTAATCTCTCCTACTGAAAAAATTAACTTCTTCTTTTTTTTTTTTTTTTTTGTATTTAAGGAAAAAAAGACACATATAAGAAAGACAAAAAAGTCAGGCACGGTAGTGCACACCTTTAATCCCAGCACTCAGGAGGCTGCGGTAGGAGGAGCATTGTGAGTTCCAGGCTGTCTTGGGCTACAATGTGAGCAAGACCGGCCTGAGCTACATAGTGTGACCCTGCCTCAAAAAACCAGGGTGGGGAGTTCGGCTCAGTGACTTAAGCGCCTGACAGGTGCGATGTTGTGAGTTCAATCCCCGGTGCTGTCAAAAAAAAAAAAAAAAGGAAGAAAGAAAGGAAGAAAGAAACATAAAAAGCAAACCAACAACAACAGCAAATCCACAACAGTATTACAGGTTTACAAAACAAGATGATAGGAACTTGGCAATGGTTGCAATATTGCATATTGTTACCTTCAACACGGTTGTTTACATTAACAGATATAGACATGTAAGATCGATCTAATCATATGAGTATCAACTGATCTTTCTCAATAACTAATACATTCAGTAGTATAGATATTTTAGTTATCTTGCATATATGTATATACAGATTTATGTCTTTTTCCTTTTCCCTTCCTTCTTTCCTCCTTTTCCCTTTTCCAATTACTTTTGCTCTTGGAGCAGTTTCTTACGTTTACATAGTATTTATTGTAGATTTTGGATCATATATGCTTTTTCAGTTTCTTACACTAGGGAGACAATATGGTATTTACACATGTGGGTTTGATTTATCTCATTTATGAGTATGGTCTCAAGTCGTGTCTATTTACTTGTAAAAGTCTCAATGCAATCTTTCTTGATAGCTGAGTAGTACTCCACTGTACAAAAATACCACATCTTTTTATCCATTCCTTGATTGATGGGCACTTGGGTTGTTTCCAAGATCTGGCTATTAGAAATTGTGCTGCTATAAACATGGGTGCACAAATTTTACTATAGTATAGTGTTTTCACCTCTTGTGGGAAAATGCCCAGAAGTGGGATAGCTGGGTCAAATAGGATCTCTAATCCTAGCTTCTTGAGGAATCTCCATACTGCTTTCCACAGTGGTTTCACCAGTCTACACTCCCACCAACAGTGGAGAAGTGTTCCTTTTTCCCCACTGCCTTTCCAGCATTTGTTATTGGTTGATTTTTTTAACCTTGGTCATTCTTTCTGGAGTGAGATGGAGCCTCAGTGTTATTTTAATTTGCATTTCCTGAATGACCATTGATGTTGAACATTTTTTCATGTATTTATTTGCCATTTGTATTTCTTTCTCTGAGAAGTGTGTATTCATCTGAGATGCCCATTTTTGGATTGGGTCCTTGAATTTTTGGGGCCTGATTTCTTTTAATTCTTTATGTGTTTTAGATAGAAGTCCTTTGTCTGATGGACAATTGGGTAAGATATTTTCCCAGTTCGTGGGTTTTCTTTTCACTCCATTGGAGATTTCTTTTGACATGCAAAAACTTTTTAGTAAGACGAGATCCCAGTTGTTGATTCTGGGAAGCATTTCCTGTACAGTTTGATTTTCGTTCATGAACTATCTGCCTACTCCTATGTCATCAAGATTTTTACCTACTTTGTCTTTCAGCAAGTTTAGTGTCTCTGTTTTAATATTCAGATCTTTGATCCATTTTGACTTTATTTTAGTGCATGGTGGTAGACATGGATCTAGTTTTTGTTTACAGCATATAGAAAGCCAGTTTTTCCAGCACCATTTGTTAAAGAGGCTGTCTTTCTTCCAATGTACATGTTTGGCCCCTTTGTCAAAGATGAGCTGGCTAAGTGTGTTTGTAGTTGTGGCTGTATCTTCTAATCTATTCCATTGATCTTCAGGTCTGTTTTGATTCCAGTACCATGCTGATTTTATCATAGGAGCTTTGTAATATAGTTTCAAGTCAGGGATTGTGACGCCTCCTGCCTTACCTTTGTTGCCCAGAATTGCCTTTGCTATTCTAAGGCCTCTTCTGGTTCCAGACGAATTTCAGGAATGCTTTCTCTAGCTCTGTGAGGTAGGCAAGTGGTATTTTGATTGGGATTGCATTAAATCTGTATAATGATTTTGGGAGAATGGCCATTTTCACAATGTTTGTTCTTCCTATCCATGAACAAGGAATATATTTCCATTTTCTGAAATCCTCTTCGATTTCCTTTTTCAGAGTAATGTAATTTTCACTGTATAGGTCTTTTACTTCCTTTGTTAGATTGATTCCTAAGTATTTCATTTTTTTGGATGTTATAGTGAAGGGTGTGGTTTCTTTTATTTCTCTGTCAGTGACTTTGTTGTTTGTGTACAGGAATGCTATTGATTTTTGATTGTTGACCTTATATCCAGCAACATTACTGAATTTGGTTATTACATCTAGAAGTCTGAAAATATTAACTTCTATGTGTTATTTATTTTATATGACTGTATCACATTGTGTTAGTTATTTTTCTAGTTAATGGGTGATTCCAATATGTTGTATGCAGTGCTGATTAGCCTTAAGTATATCTCCTTATTGAAAAATTAAGTGTCACTCTGCCTTCTTTCTGTCTCTGTCTGTCTCCCCCCCCACATATGATGTTAAAATTTTTTCTAACAGCAGCTATACTAATGTACATTTGTATGAGAGTTTCCTCCGAAATGTTTGGTATGCCAGATCTTTGAATTATTTGCCATTATAAGAAATATTAATTGGTATCTCTGTATTTGTATTTCAATAATTCCTAATGAATATGAGTTTTTTTTATGTTTTGTGAGTGTTTGAATTCTTTTGCCTGTGAATTATAGGTTCATGTATTTTGAGCACCTGTCTTATTGACTCTAGGCTGTATTTCAATGAATATCCATCTATGATTCATGAAAAGATCATTTGTTCTCTACTGTTTAGCTCTAGATTTTATTTGGACTCGATCATCCATGTATCTATTTCTGAATGATGTGGTCATAGTAATCTACTGATCTGTCTTTATGTCAATTCAATACAGTCCATTACTATAGTTTATATCAAGCTTTAGAATCAGGCTTAGAATTAGCTTTTTGAGGTCATACTTTCTTTTCAAAGTGGTTGTATTTTTCCAAGTTAAAATCTTGCCTTTTCCTGTGAAGTTTAGAATCAACTTGTTGATATCTATGAAACAGTTCAATGGATTTTGATTCAGACTGCAGTTTGAATTATGTGAGTTTATGTCAGAAAATTTGGGAAAAATCTGGCCACTATTTCTTCTAGTATTTCTCCTGTCTGTGTCCCTGAGATCCATATGTTCAGTGTATTTTTGCAAGAGTTTTTGCTGTGTTTGACTCTAGGTAGTTTCTATTCTTCACTAACATTTATGACACGTATACTTGCTGTGTTACATATTATTTTACATCTGATAATTTTCTCATCTCACATATATAATATGTGTTTCTAGAAGTTCAAGTCATTACTTCTGTAAATGATCTCTTACATGTCTCTGTTACATACACATTATGCAACTTTTTGAACCTGCATAATAGAGTTACAACTGTGAAATCCCTGCTTATTACACATATCACCTGTATCCTTTGTTATCTCCACTGATTGGTTTTTGTACTTGTCGTGGGTCACATTTTATACTTCCTTGAATACCTAGAAATTATAGGTTGTGTATCAGATCTCCATTTCAACTTGTTAGAATTTTTAAACAATTTTCTTCAGATTTGTTGGATGCATTTGTTAACCGGAAATTATTTTGATTCTTTTTGGAATCTTTTAAAGTATTTCTCAGAGGAGACCAGCACAGCATTTAATTAAGGACTTGTTTTTCCCCAGCTAATGGGAACAAATCATTGGAATATTGTAAGTAATTGTGGAAGAAGCATCCCAGGGTGACACTGGTGAGCACCCTGTGTGCACACCTCTCTCCTCACACGTGGGCAGTGCATGTAGCTCACTTCTGCCTCCTGCAATGTAGCAAAGCAAAGAGGCCTTACCATCATGACCATGTCATGGTGTAAACCACTGGTGAAAGGATTCCCAGATGTAGTAAAAGCATTAGTCAATTGGCTTTAAGTTAATCAACAGCATTTCCAAATTGGTGTTGACCTAACCAGGGAAGCTCATCAATAGGGGTCTTTTAGTCACAGGTCTCCAGACCTTGCTCTCTTTCTACTGTTGGATTTGGAGAAGAAGCTGTTGAAAAACACACAACACTCAGGAAATGAGCTCTGACGAGTTGAGAGATGCAGGGGGGTCCTTCCCTGATTGTGCTCTCAGGTGGCACACAGCTCAGCCAACACTCTGACCTGAGCCTTGGGTGACACCCTGGGTTGAGGACTCCTGATGCACAAAGACAGTGAGAGAATAAATGTGCATTTCTTAGGACACTGTACATGGTGACTTGACACACAGCAACTGGAGACTAGCACAGCAGTGAGATTTCCCAGCTGATTGGTGGGAACTGTGTGACTCCTGAACAGAGTATATTCCCTCCCCTTGTATGGGTGGCTTTTTATATAAATGCACATGCCGGCCAGATGTAAGAACATAGCTCAAGATTCAATGAACTGCTACTTCCTTGTTTCTCAGAATGAAAATTACATCCCTGGAATGTAACAGGGTGTCCTTCTAGGAAACTGAGTATGTTCAATCAATTAAATAAACGCTGACTGAATCCTTACAAATTGTCAGGTAGCAAGCCAGCTGCCGCAAATGGAGCAGGGAACAGGGCAAGGATGGCTTTGTCCTCATACAGGTTGATCAAGTGATTTTAAGGGTGAGGAAAAGCAGTCAGTGGTGTTTGGGACTCCTTAGCAAAGGGGCCTGGGATAGCAAATCAAAGGAAACAGGGAAATTTGACTGGTGACCAGAAGCAGAGAGTTTGTGTTATTAACATCAACAAGTTTGTATTAGATACAGATTTCAAACAGCTAGAGGGGAGGATTTGAAATGTTCCCTACATCAAAAAGTGATCAATGTTTGCTGTGATGAATATGATAATTACTCAAATTTTATCATTTTGCATTGTATGCATGTATCAAAGTATCACACTTTGACCCATCAGTAGGTACAATTCAACATTAGTAAATAATTGGAGAGTTGCACTGCAAATGAACAAATGAAAGCCAGGGAAGAGTATGGTTTTCTGACTCCATTCATCAGAAACTCACAATGCTCTAGAACTCCAGGAATACAGGAATTCAACAATCCAGGACCACTGACTGCCTTCCCTGGACTCCACAGCACAGAGGTGGGGTGGGCATGGAGCTATGCTGTAAATTTGGCTTATGAGATAAAAACAGCCTAGAGGCAAAATAATCCATGAAAATCCAGCCAGGGAGGCATTAAAGACACAGCATATCTCAGTCCCACCTTGTATCCAAAAGGCCAGGCCAGCTGGCCCTTTCTCTAGGTGTAGACTAGGTCCTGGGCTGAGAAACAGCTGACATAGGCTTGTCACCAAATTGTCACAAAATAGTCATCTCGAACACTAGGATCACAGTGTGGAAGGAGGCGTGCATCACCCGGAGCCCCTGGTGGCTGCATCCCATGGAAGAGCTGGCGGGTTCTCATCTGTCAACCCCAAGTCAATACAAGACTTTCACTTTGATTGAGGCTGGGAATGCTTTCCCCAAATACTCAAATAATTCACACTTTCTCTCTCCTTCATCTCCTCCTCCTCTTTCCTTCTTCAGTCCTTCTCCCAGCCCACTCTTGTGACAAAAGTGCATTACTAGAAGTTAAGTATGTGAATGATCCCAACCCATTGTACTTTCTGTTCTTATATGTGACTTCATGCTAAAGAAAAGCTCTGCTACTTCAAATGCTTCCAAAGCCGCTGCTCTAATTTAACCTCTTCTTTTTACTAATGGAGATGTTGAGTCCTCAGAAGCCAGATGACAGTTCAGGGTTCCCTCCCCTGGCCCTGTCAAATGGTGTAGCCTGACCCTCCACCCCATCACTTAGATTCGGGTTGC